>RJWM01013765.1:0-52369 GCA_004363535.1 Dasyprocta punctata
CTATATCTAATATAAGAGTTTATTTCTGTAATTTTCTCAGTTATTGTTTCTGTTGTTTCCCATAAGATTTGACAGGTTGTATGTCATTTTTTCTATTTGTTTATTGCTTTCTTCATTGATTACTACTCATTCAAAGGATGTTGATAGTTTTTAGGCATTTGTAAACTTACTGGATTTTTGTCTTATTGATTTCTAATTTATCACATTGTCATCAGAGGAAATGAGTTTGACAGAAAAAGGAGTACATTCATGGATTGTTGGTGTGTGTATACAGTAAATCAGTCATTATGGAAAACAACATGGAGATTTCTCAGCTAGGAAATTAGGAAGAGAAATGCCATAAGAACAGCATTTACATACATACACACACACGCACACACACACACACACAAACATTTATGCAGAAAGAGAGGTGGGAGAGACATCTATACTCACTTGTTTCTTGCAACACTATTCAAAATATTCGAGATATGAAACTGATCAAGATGTGTTTTGTATATGTACCAGTTCCCAAAAATGAATGTCATTCTTATGTATTATAAATATAACATGTGAAATAAGTATGAAATCAACCTAGGACTCTGTTGATGGATGGGTGGAGAAGAATATGTGGAACACATACATGATGGAACACTATTCAAATATAGAACAAATGAAATGTCTTTTGCAGCAATATAGATTGAACTGGAGTACACTATATTAAGTGAATAATCCAGGCACTGAAAGAATAATGCTTCAGATTTCACCTATGTGTAGAAATAAAAAAATGTTGGCCTTGTAGTACTGAAGAATAGAATGGCGATTACCAGGGACTGGGAAGGGTATGTAGAAGTAGCTTAGTGAGAGGATAAAATATAAGGACCTCTCTCTGAGTTTAGGGTCCCTATGAAGAAAATAAGCAATGGCTATCTCATAGCAGCTACTAGAAATGGTTTTAAGGTTTTGCAATATAAAGACATGATAAATTGATAAGGTAAGTATGTATGCCAATTATCACAAACTGATAATTACACTTTATATACATATGAGACAAATTGTTCCATAAAAATTTACAAACACCATGCCAATTAAAAATGGATACATATAATTTTCTTAAAGATTGCATCAAGTAATTGTGATGAATTTTAATTGTTTATCTTGTCACCTGGAGAGAATGGAGTCTCTTGGGTTCATGACTCCAAGGGTGTAAATATAGATACAAAAAAGCAGGTAACACTCACAGACAAGAGAGATCAGAACTGCCATCGAGAGGTTTGTCTAAAAATGCAAAAGTAGGATACATGTTGATTTCAATCAAGAAAGCACCTTGGGAACATAGAAACCTCCTCCTTTAGAACTAGAGTATATTACTGAGTAACCCAAGGATATTTTCACGCCAGTCTTTCAAAAAGGTGTTGATTTCTCTCTGTGAACGTTTTGCTAACTACCTTTATTCCATGTTTTCTCTTTGTATTGCATTTTAGTATATCTATGGAACATTTGTAATGCAATTAGACAATTTCCCACAGACTTAAATTTTCTAGCTGGCTCACTAATTGACAATGTGATAATTATTATTAAAGGAAATTTGTAAGTATCAAGACTTAGAAAAAAAGTACTAGAATCTGATGGTGGAAAAAATAGATACATGAGGAGAAATTTGAGGACCAGGGTTATAAGCATATATGTGTATGTTTAGATTTGTGTGCTGCTGGAAAACCCAATGCTTATCTGGCTGCAATTTTGTCACATCTGGAATAAAGAAGTAAACTATATAAAATATTTTTTACCTATTCTGATTTTGTAATTCTTTGGGCAATGTGGAAAGATTGATAATTAAACTCCCCTGAGTTGAAGAACTTACTCTATCAACTTAGAGTTATTTTGGAATCAGATTTATTGGGTTCAACAAGAATACTGATTAAAGCCCAATGTAGTATTAATAAACTCAAAACATTTAGTTTTATGGTAGTTGGCACTTAATGTCACTAAATGAAAATATGATATATAAATCTGTTTCTTTTGAAAATTCTCTTTTTTACTACGGATCATAGAGCTGAGATAATCATGTTGGGTAGTATTTAATGAACTCATAAGAGACTACTGACAGTATTATCTGAATAACTAACTTAAAAATATTATAAACTCATTTCCTATATTTATAAGAACAAAAATACATTGGGCATTTAAAATTTAACTGATTACTTGTATTATTCTTATGAAAATATAAATTGCTGTTATCTGTCAATGTTAGACATGTATTGTACCTTCTATAGAAACAAGATAATTACTGAAAGACATTGCCATCTTTCTCCAGGCTTTCTAAGGAAAGGAAACCACACATCTTTTGTTCTCACTCTCCTTGTTTTCATTTTCAGGACTAACTTTCAAATTCTGAAATACAAAATCCATGTTAATGCCAGAGAAAAACAAAAGTGGAGCCATGTTCACCCTCTTGGGCTTCTCAGATTACCCAAAACTGCAAGTACCACTCTTCCTGATTTTTATGGGCATCTACAGCATCACGGTGGTAGGGAATATTGGGATGATTATCATAATCAAAATTAATCCAAAACTGCACACCCCCATGTATTTTTTCCTCAGTCATCTCTCATTCATGGATTTCTGCTACTCCTCCATCATTGCTCCCCAGATACTGGTAAACCTAATTGCAAAGGACAGAAGCATTACATTTTCAGGATGTATAACACAATACTTTTTCTTTTGTACCTTTGTGGTAACGGAAGGCTTTTTATTAGCAGTGATGGCCTATGACCGCTTTGTGGCCATCTGTAATCCTCTTCTCTACACAGTCGCCATGTCCCAGAAGCTCTGTGCCATGCTGGTGGTGGGGTCATATTCATAGGGGGTAGTTTGCTCCTTGACACTGACATGCTCCACCTTGCAATTATCTTTTTACAATTTCAACATAATTGATCACTTCTTCTGTGAATTCACCTCACTGCTCTCCCTCTCTTGCTCTGACACTTATATTAATCAGCTACTATTGTTCATTTTTGCCATATTTACTGCAGTTGGCACGCTCCTCATTATTCTCTTGTCTTATTTGTTCATTGTTGTCACCATCTTCAAGATGCATTCAGTCAGTGGGCGCCACAAGGCTTTCTCCACCTGTGCCTCCCACCTGATGGCCATCACCATCTTCTACGGGACCATCCTGTTCCTCTACTGTGTGCCCAACTCCAAGAACTCCAGGCACACAGTCAAAGTGGCCTCTGTGTTTTACACAGTGGTAATTCCCATGCTGAACCCCCTGATCTACAGTCTGAGAAACAATGATGTGAAGGACACAGTCTCCGTGTTTATGAAAACTAAATTATTTTCTTATTAAACAGGAATTTTAGTTGAAATTGTCTCTGATAGTTTCCATAAAAGATGATTTTAAAGGATTCCATTAAAATTAATAGAGTCAATTTTGTATAAACAAGAATAGATTTTGCTTTCAAGATATTAACCTTGGCTATTCTTTTCTTGTTGAACACATCAGTTATGCTGATCTTTGATCTTTTATCTACAAGTTTCACTTAGCAAATGGTGATGTGATTTATGATCTGAGTGTGAAGTTAGCAATTAACATACATAGCATGTGGCATATATTACATAATTCAATAAATATTAATTCCCTATTACACACAAGATACATAATGTTGGCTAAGCTTTCAAAAACAGAATTATCTGCTATAAGTGTAGGGGTACAGCTCAGATGAAATTCTTGCCTTCCATAATACAAAATTCATTGTTGACAGGATGCAAGTGAAAGACCTGAACTTTGTACAAGGCAGAAAGTAATTACCACAGAGTTTTTTAAAAAGGGAAATTTCCAAACGAGGAGTTTTATTGAAGGATGCTTTTTCTAAAAAAAGAAAAAAAATCACTAATAAAACTTGGACATAGTAAAAAGAAAGGCTTAGATATTTGAAGCACATTTCAGTAAGGAAGGCATTTTGTTCAAAGCAAAATCAAGTAGGCTGTGATGTAATGCAGAGATAGTAATTCAATAAATCTTTTATTGTGCTAATGTGACATAACTTCATTTGGGTTTGTAGGCATATGTTGTATAATGCACACAGGTGATTGAGCATTAATAAAAGTGTGAGTAATATATGACCTACTTCTTGAATGATTTTTTCTGCTGGACCTATAGTGTGGCAATATGATAAACTATGACAGAAATCACAAGAATCATTGTTGTAGTTGTAGTCAGGGTTAAAAAAGAAATGAAGTAGTACAGGACACATTTACACGATCATTTTATGATATTCACCCAAAGAGTCAAATGCAAAAAAGTATGGGAAATTGTCCATACACTAGAGACCCAAGAAACCAGTTGAGGACCTGGATCCCATGGCAATGTCCTCCATGCGTCCAAATGGAGGGCAAGAACCCACAGCAATGTCTCATGCAAGTCTGTATCAAGGACTGGCACTGAGAAAG
The DNA here is from genome assembly GCA_004363535.1 of Dasyprocta punctata. Lineage (NCBI taxonomy): Eukaryota > Metazoa > Chordata > Mammalia > Rodentia > Dasyproctidae > Dasyprocta > Dasyprocta punctata. The sequence goes on from RJWM01013765.1 coordinate 4,435, forward strand.
CCCAAAGGTCAGTGGTGAAAATCAGAAAGTCTGCACCACCAGAACAAAGGATCTGTGTCAGGAGGCTGAACTATCTGCATTGCTGCATTGGAGCCAAGAAGCAATACTCAAGGTAAGGACCAGACCTCCCTCGAAAAGAACCACAGCCATCCTAGTGGCAGAAAGGACCCAAGCTCCTTTAAGAAGAGCCAAGTTTGCATAGGAAAACCAGCAAGCATGCACCCTTCCCCTCAAGTTCATCTTTTATGCTGTTGGCAACAACCCTCAGGTGGGCTTTCCACACCCAGCATGATGCGGATTCAGTTCAGCTAGTTGACCATTAGTTAATCCACCACAGTCATGAAACTGATAGATTGTGTCTTATGTATGTAAAATAAGAGGTAGATGCCCAGTTAACTTCCATTCTGTACTATTATTGCTTCTGTGAAATTATTATACATATTGTCAACTTTAATGAATTGTTTTCTGAATTTGAGAATATCTCTGAACCCTTAGTAGACTTCATATTTACTGTAAAAGAAAAATATTTGGAATTTTCTTACTAGTTGAAAAATAATGACTTCTGTAAAATTCTTTAAAATGAATATAAAACCAGATACCATTTCCCATTTATCATAAATAAAACTAGCAGAATTTTTCTTAGTAACTCATTTCAACTGAGATAATTTATACAGACTTACCCTTCTATTTACTCATTATATTTATATATCCATATAAAATTTCAAACAATCATCAATACAGTAGGAAAAATAAATTTTCCTACATTTTGATATAAGAGAAATAAGGTAACTTGACACAATGTTATAAGGGCTCAATTGAGGGAGACCACCAAGCTCTGAACCCAACCGAGATGGACATTCGGACCCTTCTGCCAGTTTCTCGTTGTGACACCGCTTGGTGCGCAGAGTCCCTGGTAGGGGCACAACCAGGGACAGAAACAGGGCCAACTCCTAACCCAACCCACTCATAGGCCCCAAGGCAGAGCTAGGCCTCTTCTCCAAGGGAATAAAGCTCGCTAACTAGAGTGCTTCCTCTCAGCTCTGCAGTTCTGGTGACTGCGTATCAAGTGTCAAGTAAGTGGTAAACGCTACATGACAGACACAGACAAGCATGCACACGTGTGTGCATTCACACGCACAAAACATTTACATTACTTTAGGCCAATATAATATTTGTTGAACCAGAGTCACTATTACAATTTTGTAATACAATTTTGTCTCTTTGATTTTATTTTCTCAGTTTTCTTCTGAATAAAACTCCTTCCTCACTGGAATGTAACTCTGCATAAACTCCGATCATTCTTTTTCCTGTGGGCCAGTTCATGTAGTACCTCAATGGTTTTTGAATATCCCCTCTCTTAAACTATCTTGCTATTTATTATTTTCTGCCTCTTACAATAGCAACTTACTTCACGGGATTGAGCGTTCAGTCTACTCCTATGTCTTTTTTTTTTTTTTTTTTTTTTTTTTTTTTTTTTTTTTTTTTTTTTTTTTTTTTTTTTTTTTTTTTTTTTTTTGAGGCACCAGGGATTGAGCTCACAACCTCGCACCTGCCTGACAGGTGCGTAAGCTGCTGAGCCAAACTCCTGGCTCTGGTTTTTTGAGGCAGAGTCGCACTGTGTAGCTCAGGCCGGCCTTGCACTTGCATTGTAGCCCAAGCCAGCCTCGAACTCACAACACTCCACCTACCTCAACCTCCCAAGTGCTGGGATTAAAGGCGTGAGCCACCACGCCCGGCTTACTCCTATGTCTTACATAAAAAATGAATAGAAATAATATTTACTGAGTTATTTAAGGCAAATCATGCAATGTGCATATAAGTTGTCCTTTAATTTTTACAATCAGCTTATGAGCCCTCTCACAGTGTTTCAGCATTGTAGATGAAATATTGTACATGAGGCCAGTATGGTGATGAACACATGGAACCCCAGCACCAGGGAAGTTGAGACAGTTGAGCAAGTATGAGCCCATCTTGAAGAACCTAGAGAGATTTTTTCTCAAAATAAAAAAGAGAAAGATTCCAAGAAGAAAAAGAAAGACCCATGTTAATTCACATGGAAGCAAAATCTGTTTCCATTCAATCATATGATATTAATTATTAATTTTAAATCCACGCTTAAAGTAACTTTATATGCAATTTTTGTATTAGAGAAAAACTCCATAAAACTATCATTCTCAATTAGAAAATACTTTTGTGTTCATGATTTTTCAGATCGTGTCCTTCACATCCTTATTTCTCAGATCGTAGATCAGGGGGTTCAGCATTGGGATCACTACCACGTAAAACTCAGAGGCCACTTTGACTGTGTGCCTGGAGTTCCTGGAGTTGGGCACACAGCAGAGAAAGAGGATGGTGCCATGAAAGATGGTGATGGCCGTCAGGTGGGAGGCACAGGTGGAGAAAGCCTTGCAGCGCCCACTGGCTGAACGCATCTTGAGGGCGGTAACGGCGATGAACACGTAAGACAAGAGAATGATGAGTGCGCTGACTTCATTAAAAGTGGCAAAAATGAAAAGCAGCAGTTGGCTGATGTGCGTGTTGTAGCAAGAGAGGGAGAGCAGAGAGAACTCACAGAAGAAGTGATTGATGATGTTGCAGCCATGAAAAGATAACCGCAAAGCAGAACATGTCGGAATCAAGGAGCAAGCTACTCTCCATGCATATGACCCCATCACCAGCATGGCGCAGTGCTTCTGGGACATGGCGACTGTGTAGAGAATAGGATCACAGATGGCCATAAAGCAGTCATAGACCATCACTGCACTAGTAGAAAGGATCCAGTAACCACAAATGTGCAAAAGAAAAAGAACTGTACTACACAACCTAAAAATGAAATGTTTCTGTCCTTGAAGACAAGATTCACCAGCAACTTGGGAGTAATGATAGAGGAATAGCAGAAGTCCACAAATGAGAGTTGGCTGAGGAAAAAAATACATGGGAATGTGCAGTTTGGGGCTACTTTTGATTATGATAATCAGCCCAATATTTCCTATCACAGTCATGCTGTAGATGAGATGAAAAATCAAGAGAAATTGTACTTGCATTTCTGGATAATCTGAGAAGCCCAATAGGATGAATGTGGTCCCACTTATATTTCTATCTGACAGTAGCATTGTTTCTATTTGTCAGAATATAAATGTTAGCCCTGAAAATGAAATAATAATAACAGTGATAAAATAAGAAGCTTGGTTTTTTATGGTTATGGAGGCTGGAGAATGGACAAATATATTTCTTTTAGAATCTTGATATTTAACTCTGACTAGCTACATCTACATAAATGCAAAAATATAGTAATATTTCAATATTTCAAGAAAATAGAACTATTAAATTAAATCACAATTTCCCAATTGCAATATGTAACATTTACAAGTATAGGCAATTGATGTGCAAGTACAGTACATAGGTGCACTTCTGTGTATTTTGAATAAAATCTTCAAAGAGAACTTTCAGCTGTTTGTACATTGTAAATTTGTCAAATATAAACTTAATATAGTAAATTCTTTTCCCTGCAATCAGTAATGAAAATCAGAAATTTTGGAACTATCTTTTATAAATTGTCACATAGCGATGTTAGTATTGAAAGCACATGCACCACACCTGTGACTTTATATTTTATTGCATACGTTACTTAAATCTATTTGTGTGTCTGACACAATAAATATAATACTGAAATCTTTATGCCTTACTCAGTAAGTATGTTTTTCAGCTTATGAATTCTAATTACTGTTATTTCCTCATTTAATGTAGGATAATAAAATTGGGTTTTTTCTAGATTACTGTAGATCCAGTGAAGCCTTGATTTTCTCATTGGCATGCAGATAAAGAATAATCTGGATGGTTGTGAGTAGAACCAAGCCTCAGATTCTCGATAATATACCAATGTATCAATTACAATACTCTGATTTTAAGTATAGGTTAAGATGCTATCTTGTGAGTTTTATTAATAATCATATCTGTAAATAATGAGCAAACTAGAGATCCTAATCTTAAGAAAATGGTTCTACATCACACATACTGCATCAGTGTACTAGAAAGCAGCGTCAGGATGAGACACTTAATGCAATTCAGGGGAAGTTTTCTTGGCAAGGAGTATTTAAGCACACTATTTACTTGGCCAGGAACCATAATAAAAATGGATACAGAAACTTTTCTTTTCCAGGTATTATCCTCTCCCTCTCTCTCTCTCCCTCTTCTTCTCTCCCTCTCTTTGCCTCCTTCTCCCTTTCTGTCTCCCTCTCATCCTTTTACCATTTTCTCTCTCCCTCTTGCTCCCCCACCTCTCTCTTTCCCACCCCTATCTCTCCCTCCTTCCTTCCCTCCCACCTCTCCTTTTAGAATATCTAGTATGCTCATTCTTTTCTCATGTCACCTGTGAAGGAGAAGTAGTAACAAGTTTAGATAGTACTGCAATACAAAGTTTATGAAAAAGAGTAATAAAAAAGAATCACTCAGTTTCTTTCAGTGTTGCCAACACTATTCACTTCCTACCATGCCAGGAATTTCTTTCTCTTTTATGCCAAGTAAAGTTATCTCTAGTGACGTAGTTCAGGAAATAATTCAGATAGCCCATCAATAAAGATGTCAGATCATATGCAAAATTGAAATATTCAGTGGCCCTCTACTCATGAGTTTCTCTGTAAAACTGAAATATTCAGTGGCCCTCTACTCATGAATTTCTCTGTAAAAGACAACCCATCAATCTAGATATTCTAATTATCACATTTTCTTCTTACTAACATTTCATTTTTTGCAGACATTAACACTTGTTATTAACTGTTACATTTTATGTATTAGATCTTGTCTCTCAAACACTATTATTACATTCCTGGTAAAAGTTTCTTTTATTTTAGTTCAGGAAAAATAGTAGTAAAAATCTTCCCTGTAGTTACCTTTTATCTCCTAATATGGTTATTATTTTTGGTACCAATAGTCACATTTATTTCCTGTTTTTTATTCTTAATTGAAGCCAGTTCCATTAAATTTTTTCACCAATCTCTTCAACAGTCATTCATCTAATTTTGCATCAATATTCATAGATTGGATCTATCTTACTCCTCAAACATTTATAATAATACATATAGTACATAATTCTAAATTCTCAGTGCTCTTTTATCCCCCTCCCAGATACATATTTTTCACAAAATTGTCCATGAACTTAGCCCTGGGCCCTTTAACATAAAATTTACATAATCCTGATCCTTTCTTAGTCACACTTATTTCCAAGAACTCTAGTTCTCCATATGCTTTCCTTTTTTTCAAATTGGCTTCTGTCTTAAAATTAATATTAAATCGTCTTTAAAATTCTAGCACAATCCTATTGGTGGCAAAAGTTGGACTCCCCCCACTCCCTGGTTGAGAGTGATGTCTGTATTCTAATATCTATTTTTAAGGCCTTGGACAAAAGAGCCCCAGAGAACATTGATTGCTCCAATCTCTCGAGGACATAAAATAAAAAATTAAAATTAATCACCTAAATCTGATACAATTCTAACATAGGAGAAAACCCACAGGTAACTTCTAGCACTACCAGGAGAATTTCCTATACAAGATTTAGTAGCATTAGTACCACATTCAGTGAAATAATTTACATGTGAATGTTACTTTCCCTAGATCCTGGAATACTGACATATGCTACCAATTTCAATTCTGAAAATATTTGTAAGCGTAAGAATCATTATTATGAATCATTGATTCAGTGCCTATTACATTCCATAATCTTCTTCCTCCATGTCACACACTTGGATCCTCCTGGAACAATGTGAATACCTGGCTTTCACATCAGCCTAGAGAAATGCTTTTCTGAGAGTTACAGTACAGATATTGACAAAAGTAAATATTCTAGTGCAGAAATGATCTAATCTTTGTTAAATCTCTGTCCTATCTAGTATTTCTTTTGTTTATTTTGTGTTGAATGGTGTGGTCCGTATCCAAATTATTTGAACATTATTTCTGTAAACATCAGCACACTCTTACTTAACAATCTGGAATTTGTTCTCCAATTGTTCTTCTTAGTAAAACTTTCTATGAGGGTACAGTCCTATCCCAGTGGGTTCCCTACTGTTCATATTATTGTCTAAAGTACTTAACACATTGATAGCATAATTTTAAAATTCTTTTTTGCTGTATTTGCTATATGTTGTGCCGCGTCCTTCTCTAGCCATGTTCTGTTGACGAGGTCCAAATATGGAAGAAGATAGGTCTTCAAGGAGGACATCTTCTAAGAAAAGACCACAGTATAAAAATTGGCTTTGTGGGAATGGGTTAATGCTTCTTGGAAACTATTGTGTTAACTTGTGCTCTGACCCAGTTTGGAGAATTTCTTTCTTTCTTTCCCATGCACAAAATCAGTAAACAAAGTACAGAGACTCCCTAAGAACAAAGGGATAGCTAATAAAATGTTTTTCTACAATTAATGGTGTAGTGCTCTGATACCGAGTCTGACCAACGAGGCCAAGGCCAGATCAGAAGTTTAGGAACCTTTAATGATAATAATAATGACCAGCTAGCTGGGGCTGCCTGGGAACCTCCATACAGAGAGGCCGATATGTTACTATGTTACATCTTTTAAAAGAAACAAGGTAGATAACACGTGAGGACATCACAGAGGGATGGGGGGACTAAATTATGGCTGAGTATGGTCTTGTGTTTTGCAGGCTTTTAGCTAGGCTACCACAATGGAGCATTTAGAACAATTTGACCCCCTATAGTACACATTAGACGTCCCCAAACCAAAATTGATATTTTAAAACAATTGTTAAGATTTTTCCCCATAGGTAAATGTGGAAACTTGATTCAACTAACCTAAAAACCAATCAGTAATCTATTAGTATCCAAAACATGCTTCAAGGTCTTTAACTAAGTATAAACTTTCTGCCTATGCTGACAAATCAGGTAACCATAGAAACCATGTAACCATAGAAACACCTGTTGATCTCATTCTTTTTATCTAAACTTTCAACCTCTGCCAAGAAAGAAAGTACAAAAATATACTGTTAACAGCTTTAAAAAGAGTAGCAGTAATAGTAGTAGTAATAAGAGCAATAAACAAAGCAGATTCACACAGTCTCTGAGCTGTTTGTGTGTCTGTTCTCCATGCCCGGATGCTCAGTCCACCTTCCGGGACTCTGTGGACCCAGCCCAGCTGGACCACAACAACGCTGTTTGTTTCCCATTGCTAGGATAAAAGTGATAGGAAACTAGAAAATCAATTCTTTAGTTCATTTCTATATTCTGAGTTTCTGAATTAGTAACTAGTACCAAATGCATCATGAATAATTATTGAGGGATACGTATGACCTTCCTTGTAACTGCGATGCTGCTGTGCCTACCAGAATTGAAGGAAATTAGAGTGTAGAAAGAAAACCACATAGCTGGGCGTACAACGTGTGTGCAAGGCCAGCCTGAGCTACATAGTATGACCCTGTCTCAATAAAAATAGGGCCGGGAGTTTGGTTCAGTGACTTACCTGCCTGCCAAGCAGGTGTGAGGTTATGAGTTTGAGCCCCAGTACCAAAAACAAAAAACAAAAACAAAAAACAAAAAACAAACAAACAAAAATCATGCACACAATCTTAATCTCTTTACGTGAATTGATTAAAATAATAATTATATAATAATTATAATGAATAGGCACAATTATAATTTTCTAATTTAAAAAGTAAAGAGAAAGTCAAAATGAAATAAAACAAACTTACTCTTCTGTTTTCTTTTCTAGGCAAGTTCATCAAAACAGAAGAAATACAAAGCATGAAAATTAGTTCTGATACAATTACTGTCAATTATTTCACTCTAGAAAATCTTGAAAGTAGCTTCATTGAAGTTTTAGCATTTCCAATCATTAAGTAGCATCAAAATCTATCTATATTTTTTGTGTAAAGTGTATTCACTCTAAAAAAAAGATAAAAGAAAAAAGAGCATGCATTCTATGATCTTAATTACTATTTCATGAACTTTGCTTTTTAATATAGGAATCAAAAAATGTTGAGTATGCAATGAGAATATATAGCTACAATTATTCTTTTTTTTTCTCTCTTCATTCATTCATTAAACAGATATTTATGACAAGCTTACTCTGAGTCAGGTACTATCTTAATATTGGGACATAGTAGAGAAAATTTTGCTTAGTTCATTAATTTATATTTAAAGGAGAGTACTAAAAACAAGTATTTCCAATAATGCTAAAAGGGATATAACTAGATTTAAGCTTTTTTTCTTTTCCTTCTCTTTCTTTCTTTTTCATTTTCATTTTCTTCTCTTTCCTCTCTTTCTCTCTCTCTTTGTCTGTCTGATGGTGGGAATTGTAACCAGTGCCTTCACACTGAGCTACACACCCAGCCTCTCCCTTTCCCTTCCTATTTTTTTTTATTTATTTATTTATTTTTTTTGCGGCACCGGGGATTGAGCTCACAACCTCGCCCCTGCCAGAGCAGGCGCTTAAGGCACTAAGCCAAACTCCCAGCCCTAGTTTTTTGAGGCAGGGTTGCACTATGTAGCTCAGGCCGGCCTTGTGCTCGCGTTGTAGCCCAAGCAGGCCTCGAACTCACAACGCTCCGCCTACCTCAGCCTCCCGAGTGCTGTCCCTTCCTATTTTAAGACAGAGTCAGTTGCTGAACTGCCCAGGCTGAGCCCAGTCTTGGCTTCCTCTTGGTTCTGTCCTTAATGTGCTGGGATTGTAGATCTACACCACAACCTATGTCTTGGAGGTGTCATTTTTAAGTATAGAGGTCAGACAAGGTCATAACCACTAACCTTTGAGAGAGAAGAAGTGAATCATATGCAACATCTTGTGGGAACAAGTATTGAGTTTCCGACAAGGCAGGAGCAAACACACTGGCTTTGAAATAGAGGTTTACATGCTTATAATATATCAGCAACTGCTGAATGTGGGATGCTGGAACTTTCTAAAGCTCTTTGTAAAAATACAGCAAGAAAGAAATATATAGCCAGGATAGCACATGTTGACATCAATTTTGATAGTATGAAAAAAGAAGGAAGATGGTATGAATGTATCTGTATCCTCAGAGTTGTATTTATGACAATAAAGAATAATAAAAAAAAACCACAGAACCACACGGGTGGAGCACTCTTGTGGACACACTCATTAAGAAATTACTGCTGAACAATTTCATATTTAGTAGTTTTAAATCAATTACAGTCATAAAACTTCAGTTGCTTAAAGTCTTTTAAGAAAACAACCATGAAATACTTTAATCAGTGCTTCTAGTTTCAGTATAAACAACTACAGGAGCTGCATGGGGCACTGACTTTTTCCCTGTCTCAACTGTGTGTGGTGTAGACTTGGCTCTGAGGAGTCAAGGAATAGGCAGGGACCACGAGTGCCTGACTTTATCTTATACATTTGGGGTCACTTAAAACACAACCCTAATTATAGGGTATTGTACTTCCCTATATACGTTTGTTATTTAGAGTTTATTTAAGAACAGTAACCATTCAAAAAATGAACATTTAACTAAGCATTCATCCCAAAGAGCTTGAGATATTACTCAGTGGTACAGGACACGGTCAAACCCAGAACTAAAACCAAAAAGGCACCTCATGCCAAGATCACACTGAAGCTGGGGGTGGTGGCACACACTTTTAATGCCAGCACTTGGGAGACTAAGGAAGGAGGATTGTTGTGGGTTTGAGACCAGCCTGGGTTACAAAGTGAGTTCACGGCCAGTTTGAACTGCATAGTAAGGCCCTGTCTCAAAAATAGGGCCAAGGATTTAGCTCAGTACTGTATTGTGAGTTCAATCCCCAGTACCAAAAATATAAAAATAAAACAAAACCACACTGAATATATAAAATCGTAAATTTCTTTTTCTGTCAGGTAAAGAATTAAATTCAGGGTCTTATGCATACTAGCCCACCAAACTACATCTCAAGCCTCCCTTTTATTTTTTAATTATTTGGAATTTGACAGAGGGTCTGGTTAATTTGTTAAAGTTGGTGGTGAACTTGTTATCCTCCTGTCTCAGCCTCCTGAGAGGCTTCCATAACAGGCAGGCACAAACACAGTAGCAAAATGTATTTTTCATATCACTTAAGTCCTACCCAAACCATTATTTACATATTATGCTAAAAGCCAATCACATAAAAAATGTCTCAAAATTTAAAAAAAATTAAAGCATTAAGAGTTAAAATCCTCTTTTAGAGCATGCCCGTTATTCCCTACTACTTCCTTGTATGTCTATGGCATCATTTGCACATAGAAGGAATCGTCCTTACCCTGTGTGCTTTTCCACATGCAATGACTGTTTCATTTGCCACAATTTCCATTCATTCAGTTCACAGAACCCACAGGATGGAGATATCTGAAGAGAAGGACTTCCCCTTTATTGCACAGAATGGCTACTTCTATCTCCCAGAATGTCACAGTGTTACAGTGGTATTGCACAAAAACTTGTAAAACCAGGCATTTATTGCTACTCACATTAACAAATCAAGAAAGTATTTTGTTTTACAGTTACCATCATTCTTTCAATACCTGAATCACTACATACTAGAAAATATATTGTGCTTTCTACTCCTGTGTGTGTGTGTGTGTGTGTGTACTTCAAAGAAATAGAATAAGCCAAAATCTTATAACATTCATCCTAGTATTAAATTACTTTGGTTTTTTCACAGGATTTGAATTTGTGAATTCAAGCATCACTTTCACCTATTTTAAAAATATGCAAACCTCTACAATAGCATTTAGAAAACTGTAACTTCTTCCTAGTATTTATTAGGGTTGAAAACATCTCCTGGGATTGATTCAGTGAAAAGGGACTTTTGTGTCTACTACTTTCCAGAAGGCATCCTTGACATCCTTCTTCCTCAGGCTGTAGATCAGAGGGTTTAACATGGGGCTGACAACCATGTAAAACACAGAGGCCACTTTGACTGTCTGTCGAGAGTTCTTGGAGTTGGGCACACAGAAAAGGGAGAGGATGGTCCCTGGAAGATAATGATGGCTGTCAGGTGAGAGGCACAGGTGGAAAAGGCTTTTCGACGCCCGCCGACCGATGGAAGTTTTACAACTGTCACAAAAATAAAAATGTAGGAGGTGAGGATAATCAGGAGCGTACTCACTTCATTGAAGGCGGCAAAGTCAAAAAGCAGCAGTTGGGGGATGTGTATGTCAGAGGTAGAGACTGCAATGAGGGATGTATATTCACAGAAAAAGTGGTTGATGACATTAAATCCAGTAAAGTTTAGCTGAAGAGCATAGCAAAAGAGCACAAACGGGCAAAGCAGAGCCCAGAAGTAGGATCCAGACACAAGCAGAGCACAGAGCCTCGGGGACATAGTGACCATGTACAGCAGGGGGTTATGGATGGCCACGAAGAGTTCAAGGGCCATCGCCGCCAGCAAGAAGGACTCGGCCACCACAGCGGAGCAAGACAGGTAGAACTGCCACACGCAGCTCCAGTAGAAGATGCTTTTGTCTTCCATGATCAGGTTCTCAAGCAGCTTGGGAGTAATGATGGAAGAGTAGCAGAAGTCAACGAATGACAGGTGACTAAGGAAAAAGTATATGGGGGTGTGAAGTTTGGGGTTAACTTGAATAAATACTATCATCCCAAGGTTTCCTACCACAGTGATAATGTACATGATCAGGAACATGAGGAAGAGAGGAATCTGAAGGTCTGGGGGATCGGTGAAACCTAAGAGGGCAAAAGTCGTCTCCACACTCAGATTTCTTACAGCCATCACCATGTTTTCCTTCACTGAGAGTGTCCTTGAGGAAATTTATTCCTGAAAAATGGAAGGTTTATGGAAGTGACTCTTCCATTGTGACTTCCTGGAAGCATAATAGTCACAGAACTGACAAAAGATTTTATACATAAATACATAACCTAAGAAAGATTCTTGGAAAAAATGTGAAATATTTGCTTCAAAGAACAATGTATATACATTTTGTTTATTTAAACAAATCAATGAAATTCACTAAGAAAGTGTGTTTCTATTCTAAGAATTCAATAAAATATTAGAGGAATGTAAGAGTTTAGCATTTGTATATCAGCAACTCTTATTCCATAAGAGCTACTTCCCTTGTCGAGTATCTTACAAAAAAGTCCCTTGAAGTACCAGTCAAGGGTTCTCACAAGACTATTTCTCATTCTAATAAAAAGTCAATATACCAATTTATTGTGCATATACACAAAATATAGCATATTTCCACTTTTCATTTTAAAGTCATTATCAGTGGACCTGGGACAAAGTATTTTCATGAATGATAACTTCTTCCTTGAATATTACTACACTCAGAGCTGAATTATGCTTGCAGAGGCTGAACAAAAAATGAAAATCAAAGATAATCCCAGTTACAATATTAGGAAAATAACATTTTCATTATTTGACAGTCAACTTGAATGAAGTTATGTGCTACAGAAAAACAGGCTACCCCTTCCTGTTTCTTTGTAGGCTGCATGTAACTGGAGCACCTAAGGTTATTACATCTAAGTTTATTTCTCCAGGGACTCTAGCTCTAGAGAATCACCTCCAAATTGTGTCTTGTAGGCACTGACAGGCAATTAAAGCAAATGTAGTTCTCTTATACAACCTTTAATGGGTAGAATTTCCTCCAAATTGCACAGAAAATTATAGCATGAAGTTAACTTTTAGGCTTTGTGTGCACATGAATAAAATGTCTTCTGTAATTTAAAAAAAAGACATAAAATTTAAATACTACTTCCGAAATTAAGTCAGCCTGGGAATTTTGAACATAGCAGATGGAAATTATAGGCATTCTACTTCAGGCTTTCTACAAAAGTTACCCAGAAAACTGTCCATTTTGGGCAAATCTCAAATCAAGAGAGGAATTTATATCCAGTCCAGTTTGCAATATAAGCTGCTCCTGGCCATAAAACTAACCATATGTCATCATCTTTGAGGATTATTTGATTAATAGAATTTGTTCAGAATTTTAGCTAGGTCCCATAATCAATTACTGATCAGCCCTTCAATATTTTAAAGTTATTCAGTAACTCCATTTATAGTTAACTATTTGTCTTTTGAGAAAGAGACTTTGATATTTTAACAGACATTACCAAGGACCGAACGGTTGTCCCACTGCATTTATTTGCTAAGCAACCTCCACTTTCAGTCTTGAATGGGTATTATCTGTTCTAACTTTCTATGAAATTGGGCCTGTACAATGATCAGCTGCACTCCAAACCTGAACTCATGGTCCAAAGGACATTCTCTGCCACAACTTGTATATAGAAGAAAGAATTGAGGCATTCTTTACAGGTGGTTTCCTTTGATGTGCTGGCACACATAAGTGCACAGCTGCCAAACTTTAATGCTGCTCCAGAGTGACCCTGAGAGAGAAAGAGAAAGAGATAGAGATAGAGATAGATAGAGAGAGAGAGAGAGAGAGAGAGAGAGAGAGAGGAGTGAGTGAAAATTCTTCTGTTACTTATTAGAAATGTAAAACATATTCGTGGAACTTTATGGTCACCTTTTTTAGGGGTTTGCCTTTTTAAATTTAGTTATGTGACAATACATTACCAGGATAAAGTAATTCCCTCCAGAATGTGTTATATGCTGAAAGTATGCAACACTGTTCATTGCTATTTCTGCAGTGTTTTTGATACCCAGATTTTGAGTCCAAAGTAAATGGAAATGCCAGTGATTCTTTTGCCTAATGACTTTTGTGATCTATTAGCTAAAACTGTGCTTTCTGTAAGTGAAACCATGAAGTCCAGCAGTTTGGAGGGCTTGTATCCCAATTACAGCAGTGTGACACCCTAAAACAGGGATACATAAATTACTATTAGAATTTTCTCATTAAAATCAACTGAAATATTTTAAATTGCAATGACAATGATGACACTTGTTTTACAAATAGTTGCAAAGTCTATTTTTTGTGTAAATTCCTACCTACATGTTCATAGTCAGGCATGTGACTGACCTGATTCATCCAGGACAGTGGGCAACCAAATATATTTATAGTTACTCAGAATCAGAGAAGTGGAAATTACAATGTGAGGTATATGTCAATTATTTATGATTGCCGAGTTGTGGACATTTGAGATGTATTCTCCACAATTAGAGTAAATAGATAAATAAATACATTTTCACTTTCATTGTGTGCACTGACATGTTCATATTTTAATAAATAGTATTTGGCCAGTGAGTTGTGTGTGTGTATGAATGTGTTAGAGAGAGGGTAAGTTAAAAGAAATGCAATACTAAGCAACTCAGATGTTTACCACTGTCTGTATGTGTAGAGCAACCTTGCATAGTAACACCATTAGTAATTCTTTTTGGTTCTCATAGAATAAGAGAATACTGAACTTGTATTTTCTGTATTTCTGGCTAAATTCATTGTTGGACTATTCTTTCATCTAATTTGTATACTATGTGAAAAAGCAAAGTATATTTTACTTTCCACTTTGCTTACTCAGTGATTTTGCCAACTCCTCCAAACTTTAACTTATATTTGTTTTTATACATGCTTTTAAAATTTGGTTATATGTTGCAGTACATGACCTTGTCACAGTGTAAAGGAAGAGCTATTACTTAGAGTCCATGTCCAGTTTACCATGCAGCCGGGCCCAGAAAGAGTCTCACGAAAAGACAGCCCTAAACAGAAGCTTCTGTGGGTTTGTATTGACAGAACTGGGAAACAAGGGTTAGGAACAAAAGAAGGACATCTGTACAGGAATTCTTTTAGGGGACAGGGGAAAGTCAGCATGATCTGTCACTTGACTGACCTTAGGGTCAATCTAAGAGATAAATCAGAGTATGAAGAAGAGGAGAGGGCCAGAATGTTCTCTCCTTAAGGCAACATACTCGATCCTACTGGGACCTGTGCCCTGTGTGCTGTCTTTTAATCTCTAACTATTTATTCTGGGAGATTTTGGGCATGTGACCCCAAAACTCTCTTATCTCTGAGTATCCACCTCATACAGACCTCTGGTCAACACCCCTCACAGTTATATGCTTTGAATAATAATTAGAATATATTTATTTTGCACCTAAGCAAAGTTTAAGTCAGTTTTGACTGATGTTGTGCATATAGGGATTTGAGAAACACTTCTACCAATTTTCTGACATAATGAAAAATGTCTTCACTAGTCTTTTGCTCTTCATGTGCATAAGGAACAGACCGACAGTGTCTTTAACATAACTGTTCTCTACTTTTGCTAAAATGAGGTTAGTCTAAGTAATGGATAGCTGTGGTAAACAACTGAATGTACCAGAATGAATAAGTGCAGAAATCTTTTGCTTTATTCATGCTTTCTGGTGTTCTGTAGACCCTCTTGTCTCCATCTCTACAGCTAATAGGTTCATCAGTGTGTTGGTTCTTGCTCATGATGACTAAATTTCTACTCACATTGCTTTTCAAAGTTTAAATTTTTAGAGAAGTTTTCACAGTGACCCCATAGACACAAGATTCTGTACAACTGCATTTCCAATATTATCATCCATCCTCTCTGTAATATAACACATCATGAAAGTAGGCTCCATGTCCCATATGTGTTTTTAACCATGATGAACCCACAGACTCATACCATGAGCTGTGAAAATGTGAGACAGACTGTGTGAAAGTTGACAGAATTGAAAATATTTTAGAATTAAATGAACTTTAATAGGTATATTTCCATGAAATTTGCAAATATCTATACAAATATCATCTAACTACCATATCTGCGCTTTTGCATGAAAACCTAATAAACTGTGATTCCCCCTTCCATATACCCTGATACAGTTTGCGTCCTTCCATTGTCCTAGTGAGATATTTTAAATGCACAAAGTTATTTATTTACTTGAAAACTACTGATTTTGATCCTCTTTGGTAGGTTAGAAATCCTGATTATTTGCTAAGATACTGTGCTGGGTTAAAAGTAAAAAGTTTAAATGAAATAACTTACCATATATGTGAAAATATATTGGTAACAACAGAACAGGTAATCTCCTCACTTCTTCTTTATCTATTTTTCTTTTTGCTTCTCTTCAGCAAATATATTATAAGATTTTCTTATAAGAGGAAACACACCATATTTAATCTTGTATGCCTGACTTATTTCATTTATACTACTATTTTCTCTTACTTCATTGAAAAGAAAGTTTTGTATTATTATCTGTTTGGTTCTTTTTTGCAAGACAGAAACTTTTTCACTGATGTTTTGCACTCTGAGTAACTACTTTGAGAATAATGATACACACAGTAAAAAATAAAAATTCAGAAAATAAGCATATTCATGATACCACGGCATGGATCCATAAGATAGATATATCTAATGGTAAGAGAAAAGTAACTACATTTATCAAAGACAATGGGAAGGAATACCCAGGGTAGGTTCATAAGGAGAAAAACTTGACCAAGAACAATGATGAAAAAAATGGTGCTGGAATAACAGGGAAGTAAAACACACACACACACACACACACACACACACACACACACACACGTTTGCATGCAGGCAATCACAGATAAATCAGGCTTTCAGAATTAGTTCTTTTTTAGAAGGAGCCCTGGCCAGGATGTCTCGCATTGCATCTCCAGGAAAGATCGATAGGAATGATTAACAGAATGCTGGGAAATCCTGAGTCAGGGACTGTCGACAACCACGCATGTTCCAGAGCTCACTCTGATGCAGTTACATAGAGGATGGATGGAGGATTGACCCTTGGATGATGCCCAAACTCAAGTCGGTGGAGGGGAGTGGTCAAACAGCCCTCTCCTGCTTGCATTCTATGAGAGCTTTCCACTGCCCTTGTCTGAAGTCGTCTTTTATATCACTGTTTTTTCTATTGTACTCAGTTTCCCAAGGTCAAAGGAAATTCATTCCTTCTTCATGTACAACCAGTGAACTGTAAAGCATGTAACAAACCAGTTCATTCCCAAAACACATAAAAATATGATCTTTTGAGTAGATTAAAACTACTGCCCAGTTCTTTGAATAGGATAAGACCCTGAAAACACTGGCTTTTCCAGTGTCTGGCTGCATTTTTGCTTCCATTGTATAGTATTCTTTAAAGGTTGGGAGTGTAATGAGTTATGATGTGTACATTTTACAGAAGATGATTTTTATTTTGGTTGTTTCTTGTCCCATAGATCTTTTTTCTACATTTATGAAAAATGTCATTAGTGATTTGATAGAAATTTTGTGGAATGTACTGATACTTTTGCGTTCATGAATATTTCAAACATGACTCCTTATAATCCATGAGCTTAGGATATCATCTTTTTAATGAAAAAAGAAGAAAGAATAAAACTGATGTTACAGAATTTCAAAACAGAATAATAGGGTATTAACCATGGTTAATATGCTGCGCATTGTTGTCTCCAAAGTAGTTGTTCAGATTACCAGACAGATACATGAAGAAATGATCAAACAATAAAAGCACAAACCATTCTTTTTGTTGGGCTAACAGAGATTAGTAGCATAATTATGTGTCTTCTCCCTTCTTTTTTTCTTTTCTCCTTTCCCTCAACCCAGTTGTTTCTTCTGTTTTTAGCCATTTCATTCCCTTTCACTATTTTTTTTTCTTTTTGGTACTGAGAATCAAACACAGGACCTTGCACTTGCCAGGCAGGCACTTATGCCACTGAGTTATATCGCTGGCCCTTTACTTTCACAATATGCATTATACATTTTGGATATCTTTTACTCTATTTATGTTTTATTTCTTCAGTTTCTTTCACAGGGTTTTAAAGTTTTGATTGTAGAGCTTTTGCACTTCTTTGAGCCAATTTAATCCTAGTTTTTTGTAGATCTTTTAGATGTAATGATGCTTTAATTTCCATTTCTGGTAATTCATTATTGGTATTTAGAAATACTAGTAATTTTCTGCATTAGTTTTTTATGCCATAACTATACTGAATTTGTTAGTCTTAGTTTTTTGATGGTTGTTTGCAAATTTCTCTGTGTAATATCACATCAACTGAAAACAACAATTCAATCTCTTCACCTACATTTTAAAAGTTCTTTCCCCTGACTGATTTCCGTGGTTGAGTTCCATTGCAACGCTGAAAACGAAGTGCTGCACTGGAGTGCCCTTTCCAATCCCACATCTTAGGAAGAAAGCGTCGCACATGGTGATGCATGTGTTTCACGTCCAGTAGATGTGATGGATCTTTTTATTTTGATGTCTGGGCTGAAGCACTCTTGCATATCTGGGATGGATCCCACTTGATCATGCTGAATAATCATGTTAGTGTGCTATTTTCCTTTATAAGTGTTGGTTGTCCAGAAAGAGGTTGTAATTAAATGTTCCATTCCAGCGTCATAAAATTGTCTCTATGTATTACATGTGTTCTTAGTTTAATAATTATGTTCTTAACACAAAAATATTTAAGAGGCTTATTGACTGAGTTGTCTTGGACTTCTTATTCCAGTCTACTTTGATATTTCTTTTTTATCTCCTATCACAATCCTTGCTGATAAATTTGACTTTTGTACCCTAAACAAGAAATTTCTCCCTTTGTTGAAAAATGTAGATTTGATGTTCCTCAAAGATTAATTCATTTTTTTTCTTTTGCTATTCCTAACTTTAGTTGCTGAGGTAATAAAAATGGCATGTTATAGAACTAAGTGAATTTTGCCATTGTTTTCATGATTGAGAGCATTTGATTCACAGAATTTCATTGGAATTCTTCTCTAGTCTAACCAAAGAAAATGAGATGCTATTCATAATATACACACAGTCTGTTTCTCTGACTCCAAATATATTTCTACAGTCTATGAAATTATTTACATAAACCTGTAAACAAATCACACAGTGAAAGATGATAAGAAAGTAATACTCGACACACAAATTTCGTCATCAAAGCTTTCATGCCATTTTGGAAAAATAATGCAGATCATTGCCACTTAGGATTGCAAAATAATAATACAGATAACTGGTAATTTAAGAAAATGAATTCTATCTTCACTTTTATTAGCACATGGCTTTCAGCTGTCTTTATACTTCTACTATTGGCTTATATATCATTCTTATTTATGTTTAAAATAGGAAAAGATAAAAAGAAAAGACTTTGCTTCACAGTGATCTGTTTTAAAGTGCCTTTGTTTGACTTTAATGATTTTTCAGTGATTTAATCTCTACCCTTCCTTTAATTGAAATATCAGATCAAATATTTTGATTCAAGTCAGCCATAGAAGCTTCTAAGCAAACATTTACTTTTGTTAACACTGTATTAAAAGTAACTCACACTTGTAAAGGTAACCCTAAATAGCTGTTGAATTTCACCTAACGATTTCTATTACTTTTCTATTTCTAGCTATATTCCCTTGAAGTAATCATGGTACATTTTGATTTAAAATGCCACTCTACATGTACATTTGTAAAATTTTAATATTCTTCAATCATTGCGATTATAGTTTTGTGGGTTGCATCTGACACCAGTCAATTTCTTCCCTAACTTGGAACCTGTGGAAGTATGTGTGGAAGTTACAGTTGGTGAATTTAAAGTCTCAGAACTCTCATTGATGAGGCTGTTTTGAAGAATATTGCAGGATCTATAGCAAAATCCTGATACTCAGAATTTCCAAATTTTCTGAACTCCACAATTGAAAATATATTTAGGATATAATATTAATTCTATTTATTTGACCATAAAGAGAGTATTAAGAACAATGTAAAGTACGTTTCTGTCTAAAAAAAGATACAAACAATCAAGCCAAAGAAACATATTAAATGCATATCAAATGTAACTACATTGAAGATAATAGAACAAATGTGGTTGCATTTTTTATTCTTTCTTTTAGAGCTTTTTTTTTTTTCAAAACTCACATCTGTACAGAGGTAAAGTTTTTCTTGGTTTGCTGGTTTGTTTTAAAGACTAAATATATTATTTTAATGATTTTTAAGAAATTACACTGAAAGTAAGAAAAAGCAAAATTATTTTCCTTTAATTTCTTTGTTTTCAGCTCATGGCAACAAAGTCTCCGGAGGCTGTGTCTCCACAAACAAACATTCAAGGGAGAAACAAACAAGGAGACATGGGACACAGTCCCAAGGCTGGTCTCTCCTCAAGGGAAATTCTAAGCTCCTTCCAAACATACTGGCAGTTGGGAAATATCATTAGTCGACTCCTTTATTCAATTCAAATGTGTAAGAGTCACTCAATGCTTTTAAAGTAATGGGAAAATGTGTAACAGTGACTTAGCACTGACTGAGACTGTGCACGAGGTTTACTGAAAAGACATGGATGTAATCAATTAAATTATTGACATCAGGAAAACCTGGCTTTTGGTGAGTTGCTTTAATGTTAGATATCTTTTCATTTTTATAAGATGTAGATTGAGATTGATAAAACTTTTGGAGAGGGAAAAACATGTATGACCAGAGAAAGAGAAATGTCTACAAAATTCAGTTGGTGGTTCATATTCCAGGTATTGAATGATACTTCACTTGCTCCTTATATTTATTTCTGAGCTTGAAACTTTTGAGATACATTAGGTGTTTCAAATGAAATGCTGTATATAGGTTTGATCCTCATAAAACTTAAAAAAATGAAGAAATATAAAATGAAACAAGCATCAATATATTTACAAAAAGTAAAATGTGCCATACTTTTAATAAAAATTTCATAAGTGCAAGGAAAAAAAGCAAGTGAAAAAAAGTGTCATTTACATTCTCAGAAAAATTTTCTTGGATGAACATTGTAGCGAACTTTCAAGGAAATCCACAGTTTCAGTGGATTAGAAAAGCTAAGCAAGTTGTTATTTCATAGGGTACCATTTTGAAATACGGATATGAATTGACAAATTAACTTACATTCGTTTTGGCAGGTATTACAGAATTCTTATGGAATAGTTTCAATTTGATGGATTTTGTAATGAGTACAGTCAAAACACTTCAATTATTTCTAGTCAAGGTTAAGGAGAATTTGTGTCGTAGTTTCACAAGCTTTACAAGAACTCTTCAACAAAACTTCTGGTAGCAGCAGAAATAAAAGGGAAGGACATTTCCATATTTGTTTGCTTTTCACATTCAGTTCCCACTGAATTGACAATAGCCACAATTCACGACTGTGGAATAAACAGTAAGCATCAGGCAGGGTGGGAAAGGCAATAAAGAAACAGAATTTCAGAGGAGAGGGGGGAAAATCATCGAAAGTTTGAATTTAAAGCAGTGTCAATCCTGAAACTAAAAGGAGTTAGAACACAGTTGTCAACCCCTTTTTTCCTTTTTCTAGCATTGTAAACATTGGTTTAGTTTATTTATTAAAACCCAGTAACTCTCACTGCCTCTTCACTTCATTAGATTCAGCACACACTAGGAATCAAAATTTTATTTTAAAAAAAGCAGAGGTTATAGTTCAGTAGTCAAGAACCCCTGGGTCCCATCCCCAGTACTCTGGAGGGCCCAACAAAACAAAGCAAAGGAAAACAAAATAAAACCAAACCAAACCAAACCAAAACTATGACTAATTTCACAAAATTAACACTGGAGTATTGTTTTTTAAAGGACTAAATGTGACAGACAGTGTTTGCACTCCAAATGAGCATGGGTAAGAATGGAAATTGTGTTTTTTCTGAAACTTCGACTTTACTCTGGTTCCACAAGAAAGTATGTGTTTAATACACTGTGGATGCTCTTCTGGAATTCAGATGATAGAATGTTTTAAAAGGTTTTTCATTTGCTCAAGTTGTAATGGAGCATAGAAAAGTGGGTCTACATTTACTGATGACTGAAAAATTGATGAAAACTGAAATTATGAAGGATTTTAGGCAAACAGAGAGCCCTGATTAAGAAAAGAAGCTTGGTTAAGGCATCAACAAATTAGGATAAAATATCATGCAGGTAGCAATGGAAAATTAGAGAAAATATGAAGCGGACTTCAAATGTAATAATAAAAACAGAATTCTTAACTTTATCAAAATGTTCTGAATTTGTAAGTACGAGGGTCATGATTTATCAGTAATCCATGGACAAATTTGTGTATGGGAGGGAATTGAGCTAGAAATACTAGTTTCAAATTTGAACTAGTAGATGTATATTGCAATAAACTGCAATTTCCTGCAATCATTACATCTTGACCTGGATAGAGTTTCCTGCTATAGTGGGTCTAGTTGAGAGAGAATGGTTATTCAGGATAAAATAAGGTTAAATAACCAGGGCCAGGAGTTTGGCTCAGCAGCTTAAGCGCCTGTCTGGCAGGTGCGAGGCTGTGAGTTCAATCCCCGGTGCCGAAAAAAAAAAAAAATATATATATATATATATATATATTTGAAAATCTATAAAATTGTGAAAGAGAGTAAGTCAGTCTTTTTATTTTTCTTTGGAACAAAGTAAGAAATATTTCAGCTTAAAACCAAATGAAAAAAAGCCAAAACTAATACATTTTAAAA
The DNA here is from genome assembly GCA_004363535.1 of Dasyprocta punctata. Taxonomy (NCBI): domain Eukaryota; kingdom Metazoa; phylum Chordata; class Mammalia; order Rodentia; family Dasyproctidae; genus Dasyprocta; species Dasyprocta punctata. Next base: position 26,736 of record RJWM01013765.1, read on the forward strand.
TACATTTTAAGTATATAATTGACTTATGATTGGTGCTGTGGTTTGTTTCAATAAGATTTGAAGAGAGGGCTTTTAGATGTGGGAAGAGGTTTAAGGAGGAAAAAAATGAGTTGTAAAATTGTTGCTGATGAAAATGAAGCACAAGACATATGAAAACATTGAAGCATTCTCTGCTTTTAAATTGTGTTATTTCTTTAAGAATTTCATTTTTCAGCTGTCCACAAAGCCAATTTAGTTAGGTTTACGATGAATGAACTCTTACTATTTCAGGAATTCTGTTTCTTTAGTCAATTTTCAGAACACTTACTGTCACAATTCATGAAGCTTCCTTGCAGGAGCCACAGATTTTACCTCAAAATTCTGAACTGGGATGGTACTTCACAACAAAAATAAACCAAGTGCCTGAACCTAATAATGAGTCTTTTTAAAACAACACATGTAAATACTGAGTATCATTTGCAAGGGTCCACCGAATTTTGTATTTAATATGCAGTGTGATACTCTGTGACTGGGATTAGCAGGGGCAGATTTCACGAGAAGACTGTAAGTTCAAGCCCAGGCTGGACAATATGGAGACCCTGTCTCAAAATAAATAATAAAAAATAAAATGTATTCAATGCAAGGACCCTATGTTCAATCCACAACAATGAAAAAAAAATTGTCTTCAAAATGTTCCTCAGACTATCACTTCATATGAATCATGTACATGAATGTTAAACATAGTGACACTGGAGTATGTAATTTTAACAACATAATGTTAAATATTAAATCAAATTTTTGATGGGACAAGTTAAAAATTCTCTTAAGTGGATATTTTGAGAACTTGATACTAGACTACTTGTTACAATAGATAAAACTCCAACATATCAATAAAGGACATTGCCTGTCTGACAGTATATACTTCCTATCCCAAATTATTGCAATTTTATGCATAGTTGCAATTTAAAATCATTTAATATTCCCAAGGTCTCCTGGGACATGATCGATCATATGACTGCTATGACCTGGACAACACTTCTCTGATTTTCTTTGTCTTCTCTTATGTCATATATTTTATCACAGGGTCCTCTGAGTATCAGATAGATTTACATATAATTTGCATATGACATCAGTATTGACAAGTATTACCATTTTATTCCAGGTAAGAAAAGAGCAGAGTACGGAAGGACTGAGTTACTTGTCTATCACCACTTGTCAGTAAGTGGCCATGCAGGACTCCAGGGGGAAGCAGAGCTCTGCTTCACTTTCTCTTAATTTAACAAAGTCTATTTCTGCTGTGCAACTTTCTTTCTTTCTAAATGAAGAATCATGGCACATGAAGTGGGAAATCAAAGTTCTGTGATCTCATTCATCCTGGTGGGGTTCTCAGAATACCCACACTTCCAGATGCCCCTCTTCCTGGTGTTCCTGACCATCTACACAGTCACTCTGCTGGGGAATCTGGGCATAATTGTAGTCAGAAAGATCAACCCCAAACTTCAGACACCCATGTACTTCTTCCTCAGTCATCTTTCCTTTTTAGATATTTGCTATTCCAGTGTACTCACGCCCAAACTGTTAGAAATCTTGGTTGTGGAAGACAGAACCATCTCCTTCACAGGATGCATGACACAGTTTTTCTTTGGCTGTGCATATGTGATTACAGAGATGTTCATGCTGGCAGTGATGGCCTATGACCGGTTCGTGGCCGTCTGTAACCCCCTGCTCTACACACTCGCTATGTCTCCTAAGCTCTGTGCTCTCCTGGTAGCAGGGACGTACATGTGGGGTGGATTTTGTTCCTCGACAATCACATATTCCCTTGTGCAGCTGTCCTACTGTGAGTCTCATGTCATAAATCACTTTGGCTGTGAGTACTCTGCTATCCTCTCTTTATCCTGCTCTGACCCCTCCTTCAGCCAGATGGTATGCTTTGTCATTTCCACCTTCAATGAGGTTTGCAGTCTCCTGATCATCCTTGCCTCTTATGCCCTCATAGTCATCACTGTTATCAAGATGCCCTCCAGGGGTGGACTCCAAAAAGCCTTCTCTACCTGCACCTCCCACCTGACCGCCATCAGCATCTTCCATGGCATTCTCCTCCTTCTCTACTGTGTGCCCAGCTCCAGGAGCTCCTGGCTTCTGGTCAAAGTGTCCACTGCCCTGTATGCAGTCCTGATCCCCATGCTGAATCCCCTCATCTACAGCCTCAGGAACAAGGATGTGAAAGAGACTGTCAGGAAGATAATCATATCTAAGTTACATTCTCACTCAATAGAATTCAAATAAGTACATTTTTATATCTTGATCATATCCATGTTTAAAAATATTGATGCTACTTCAATTTCAAAGTAATATATGATTGTGCTTTAAATCAAATAATTAAATCAAAGCAGTTTAATGTTCAATTTCAAAGTAATATGTGATTGTGCTTTAAAACAAATAATTAAACCAAAGCTGTTTATTGTTCAGAATACCTTAGGATGATTTTTAGTTTAATACAAATACACTACTTGCCTATTCACTATATCTAAAGAGATTCCCCAGTAGAAAATATGGAGGTCAGAATGAAGAGGAACTAACCTAAATTTAGAACTAAACACATGAGTTATGACTTGACTTTAAATTGTGCTTAATAAAAGTAATACAATCACTGGAGATACAGCTCAGTGACACAAGTGTCTGCCTGAAAAGCACAGCGTCCTACCTTCGATTCCCAGAACCAAAATAAATAACTAAATAAAGTAATAAAGTAATGCAATCATATATGATAGCAGCCTTCACTGGACCCAGGCTAACCTCCTCAAAAATCACATTTTGACGCACTGAGTTCTATAAAGGACAACCTTCTATTTCACTAGAACTTGTTTGAAGTAAACTGAAGAGACCGAGTTTATATTATAAAATATATTGTCTGATTTTATGCAATTAGGCATTGAAAATATTAGCAACTGTCTGTACATTTTACTTTTTTATTGAGTAAATAAATGTAAATAAATGAATGTAAAACATTGCAGTCCCCCAAAATATGTTAAAATAATGCTAATACCAAGAAAAATGTTCAATGTAACTCTAATAACTACATTCATTATTGTGAAATGCATGACCAAAGTTATTAAATTTTACATTAGCTCACACAGTCATATAATAATCTTATCTTTCATACAAATTTCTTCCTTATCAGTGAATGCCAACTATATCTATTCAGATGCTGGAGCAAAGAAGAAAAGAAATTGCTTCTCACTATGTTCCCACAGACTTCACAGACTTCAAATATTTGTTACATGTTGCTAGCTGAAAAAAAGTTTCTTCTCATTGTGTTGTTTTTAAATACCAACTTCATGGTAAAGACAATCTCCATATAGATATTCATCAGTGTTACTGTGGCCATCTACACTTCAGCTAAGGTGGTACAGTTCCAGGCTGTGGAGATGGGGCAGGTTTGCTCAGTAACACTTCCTCCAATATGGATCTCCTCAAATATTCATCTTCTTTCTATTCATTGGCCCCCTGGTCTGTGGAAGTGTCACAAAGTGAATGACAGTGTTCAAGATCTTACAACCCTTAGCCTGGGAACGGCCATAACCTTTCTTCAGCTATGGAAACACTTAGGATCCACCAGTGAAGAGACTCCCCAATCTGTCAAGAGGTGTGCACAGGTCACAGGGGTTGCACAGGCAGGGAGGAAGGGAAGCCCGCTGCTCAGCATAGCTCGTACAGGTTCACAACTCTGTTGTTTTATACTCAAGCATTGCCACTGCCGTATGTTCTTCATTACTACCTTTTACAATGAAAAATTGTGATGCTATCCTTTTCTGTCTCTCCTTATGTTGATCCATGACCTCTAAATTTTAATATAATTTTTGAGACTTATTTTTTTTCATTTTCCTGAATGCTTTTGAAGCCTGACTCTGTCATGTGCTGAAAAAATTGCATTTTCTATCTTTTAAGGCACTGGGAGATGTGGTTCTTTCTTTCCTATTCCATCTGTGTATATCCGTCCATCCTCTTTACATGTTTCTGAAATTTAGGCGAAAATATATCAGCTGATTCTTACTTTGGAAATGTCTTTATTGTTTCGACTTTGTTATTTGATTTATTCACTCATTATTATCGGTATTATAAGTTTGTTTGCAGAGACAGGAAGATAAAATACAATATTTATGTGTGTGGGTTTGGAAATGTTGAATGAAAATATACACTTGTCATTTCATCAATAAAAGGATGGATAAATAAATCACATGTAGGTGTGGTTTTTGGTAGATACACAAAAAGTATTGGCAAAATAAACTTCAAAAGTTAACATTACTATATTTGTTTCAGATATTGTTTCTGAATTATTTTTATTACCTTTTACTACCTTGACTTTTCAATATTGGTCTTTTTAATGTTTATATTTCTGATATAATAAAAACAGAAGGTATTATTGAAAATTTAGTAAAAATAGCATGAGATGCTACAGTAACACTTGTGTAAATTATCTGTCAAAAATTTTTAAAAGGAGAAATAACAGCATGGATGGTTTACGTTTAAAAATAACATGTCAAAGATTACTTCGTCTGTATTTTCCTTTTCCAAACTTATTTCAAACACATTTTTATTATATTTACAATATGAAATTAATACATAATGTACCTTCAATTTTAAAAATTGTGTTGTCGATAGAGAAGTTATTTATAACGCTCCTGCAAATATTCAGTACATGAGTCATTGTGTAAAATAGAAAAGAGCTGAATGAGCTTATGTTGTGAATGATATTGTCAAATTTGAAAAAAAGTGGCATTTTGCCACAGGAAAATTGCGAACTTGGGTTGAAATACCATCGAAACTTGTGATTTGGTGCTGTGTGCACTAGGCCATCCCCGCCAAGAATTGCTCAGCAGCTTCTGCGTTTTCACCTCCTCCTCCAGTGCGCGCAGAGCCTGCATCCAAACCTCAGCCCTCTGCTTGGTGCTCTGGTGCCTGCAGCCGTGGGCGGTCCGCTTGGGTCTCCCACGCAGGGCACAACCTCACCTGCTCAAGTCTCCTCCGCCCGCTGGATCTCGGTTTGGATCTCAGCCTCTGAACTCCCCTGCAGACGCTGCAGTTCTTCTTGGACCCTGTGTTTCTGCTGCCAAGTGCCCATTGCTGCCTCTTTCCGCTCTGTCACCACCTCCTGCACGTGCCTTTCTAGTTTTCGTGGGTCCACCCCGACCTGTACCTTGGCCCGGGCCTGCACCTCTGTCAGCAGCTTCAGCCGCTCAGTCTCTCATAGCCCAGCAAGACCGCGCTGTACCCTGCTCGCCGCGTTTTCTAGCGTCCTCAGCCTCCTCGGTCGCATGCTGAGCGGCCTCTGCCTTGCCCTGCAGCCAGTCTAGCATGGTCATGCTCTTTTTTCTCTGTAGTTAGTCACTATGGGGCTACTGCTTGGGCAAGCTGTGGCGGCTGAGCTGACTCCTGCTTCCACTGCTTCTGCAGCGCTGGGTCTCTTCTAACTCGACCCTGAGTCACTGCACGTTCACCACGCAGCTTTGTGCTTCCTTGCAGTTTTCTCCCGCGCCGCCTGGCTCTGCACAGGCTCCACAGCCTCCTGTAGCCAGTGCTTTTCCCCGCGCAGGTTATGACTGGCACACAGCCGCCTAGCTCCGTCTCTTTCTTGCCCGCGACGGGGCCCCAGCTCAGGTTCCCTTGCTGTCTTAATAGCACTGGCTTTCTCAGGGCTCGGATTTAGTGTGATCTTCCTTTTCCCCGTCTCCGCTGCCTCAGAATGACCTCCCTTAGCCCCTTTGGTGGCTCCAGCTCACTTTCTGATGGCTTACGTAGCCGGGCGAGGTACTCCTCAATGCCAGCCGTGTGGTGTGTTGCCTTTTTTTAAATTCCTGAGGCCCCTAGGCGAGGACGATTTTTTTTTATTTTAGCGAAGAAAAACACAGAAAAAAAGACATATAAAACAAAAACAACAAGCAAAAGAGACAAACAAACGTCTAGAGTAAATACACTACAGTAACATTGCAGGTTTACAAAATCGGATGATAGAAACTTGACAATGCTTGCAATATTGTGCATCGTTATCTTTAAAATGGTTACTTACATTAACAGATACAGACATGCAAAATTAATCTAATCATATGAGCATTAATTGTTCTTTCTCAACAACGAATAGGTTCAACAGTGTGTTCATTCTAGTTATCCAAAATCTATAATAAATACTACGTAAGGGTGAAGAACAGCTCAAAGAGCAAGAGTAACTGGGAAGGGAAAAGGCGGAAAGAGAAAAGGGAAGAGGAAAAGATATAAATCTGTATATATGTATATGTAAGATAACTAGATTTTTTTTTTTTTACCTTTTTGTTTTAGGCTTATCTTGGGCTGCGAGTGTTTTGCAGTATGTCTCCAGACAGGGCTGCAGCCGTGCCGTGGGCTCCGGACTACACTTAGCCCTGGATGAATGTAAGGGGATTGGTCTGTAAGCCCTGGCTGTTCTCCGCCTCCGGTCCCATGTACATAGCACAAAACTGAATTCATTTTCATCCCCATTCCCTTCCTTCCTGTCTCTCCCTGCCTATCTCAGTTCCCTTCCCCTTTGAAAAAGGTCTCTCTCCCTACTTCCCATCATCTGCCTTTTCACTGATTTTTATTTATACTTCGGATTTCTCATACAAGAGAAACCAGGCAGTATTTAAGCTTGTCTGTCTGATTTATTTCACATACCATTATGGCCTCACGGTGCATTCATTTTCATAAAAGGACTCATGTTTATTCTTCTTTATGGGAGAATAGTACTCTGTCTTTTTTTAGATTTTAAAACAAAAAAAGATGACAGATTAACAAACTAACAGATTAACAACGGTTAATATATCGCGTATTACCTTCGAAGTAGTTGGTTAAATTACAAAATAAAGGCATGAAAAAACGATCAAAGCAAAACCATTCTTTTTGATGAACTAACAGATAAGTAGTATAATTATCTATCTTATATATAATAATCTTTTCCCTTCTTTCTTTTCTCCTTTCCCCTATTCCAGTTGTTCTTTCCTTCTGAATAGTTTCTTCCCCTTTCACTTTCACAACTTCTACTGTATTTTTTTTAATCTAGTTTTCTCCTGCGTGTCAATACCACATTTTGTTTATCTGTTGTCTCTTGATGGACATATTGACTTCTTTCAAGACTTAGCTGTTAAGAATTGTGCTGCAATTAACATGACTATGCATGATCACTGGTATATGATATGATGACTTCAGATACAGCACAAAAATCAAAACATTAAAGAAATCAATGATAAGTTACATGAATTCTAATTAAAAATTTCTATTCCTTGAAATACAAAGTATCATCTTTAAAACGAGTTTCCATTCTTTAAACAGTTCATCTCTTCCTTCTCTTCCTCTTCCTCTTTCTTTTCCCTTTCTCTTGTTTTTCTCTTTCCCTTTTCCTTTCCCTCTCCTCTCCTTCTTCTTGCTCCTTCCTTCTGTGGAAATATCCAATTCTGGATTTTAAGTACAAAAACATGTTCAAAGTTTTAAAAGTGATGACATAAAGTAGAAATTTGGTATTGGAAAATCGAAAGGAGCAAACACCATGCCCACGGATTACTTGGTTCAAATCCGTGTTCCACTCTGCACAGAGATTAGGGCGTGGGCATTGAAAGCTGGAATGCAGAAGTATGGGGAATTAGGAATTTTGTAAATCAGATGCTCCATGAATGCTTTCGAGTCATGTAGGCCTCAGTTATTTTTCTTGTCTTAGTTTTGGCTTATAAACCTAACTAATTTATCTGCAAACTAGTAACAAAAAATAACAAGAAAACAGCAGGCATTGTTTTTCAGAGATCAGTTTACTATTATTATTATTATTATGTTGTTGTTGTTGTTGCAGATATAACTGTGCTTTTGATTTTCCCTTAGATATCAGATAAACAAATGTAACTTTATATAAAGTTACATAGTTTACTTTTTTAGTTGTTTTAAGGGCATATGTATCAACGTGTTCATGACTAAGAAAAAGTTATACTCAAAATCACAGAAGAATTTTTCTCTAATTATTGTCGTTTTTGTTCACGACAGTAAACATGGAATCCTCTCAAGTCTGAGTCCCCAAGTTCAGAGAGTTGAATACAAAGCAAACAAAGTGATCATGGAATACAGATTCAATGTCTGATTCTCCAACAAGAGGTCAGTATCCCCACCCCCCAAAATTTGTTAGTTACCACACCACCATTATTTGGCATCATTAATGAACTTTATACAACAAAATTATTCAGTACTTTTAAAACAATGGAAAATTTTTGAGTTGATTTTATTTTGGAAGAATGTTGTGCAAATCACTGTTTAATAACAAGAATGTAATCAGCTTAAAATACATCAGAAAAAATGTAGCTTTTGGTAAGTTGTTCCAGTGTTTGGTATTGGTTCATTCTCATACAGTATATATTGAAACTGAAAAATTTTGGAGGGAAAGTTTGGAGCTGAGGGACAATGATACCTAGCTGGTTTACCCAATTGTACATATTCAAGGTGCTGAACTCTACTTTAGCTCATTCTGGGATCATTTCTCTGAGTTTGAAATTATGTTTTTAAATGATATATTAGGTGTGCTTGGAGTTATTGATATACATGTCTTGTAATAATGTAAGTGAATGGATTCAGGAAAAATAAGGCAAAACATACAAGAAAGTATGCATACAATATAAAAAATATGCTAGGTAAGTTATACGTGTTGTGCTAATCTAGGTAAAGGAAAAATAGAACAGAAGAAATATAGTAATATTTTGATTAAACCAGTACTTTTATTTAGATGAGCTGTGTAGGGAATTTGTGATTAAAACAAGGTATGTATAAAACACTAGAGAAAAGGAGCCATTTCAATGGATTAGAAGAAATAATTGTTCTCATAGAATAAAATTTTAAAATATTAAAATCAATTGAAAATTGTATTTAGCTACAAAATAATGGACCTGTGTTTTTTGGAGACATTATAGAAAAACATGTGCAGCAGTTTGAATGAGTCACATTTTATCATAAAGCGTTCTCACAAAATTTAAGTTATTGTATGAAAGGCTTTTGGACAGGGATTTTGACAAGGAACCTTCACCTGAAATAAAACTTGGGGATGGTGGGAGTGAAGATGGAGGGATGCTTTTAAATTTCTTTGTTTTCATTTTTTTATGCCTGACCTTATTATAATCAGAGCCTAAATTTGTGAAAGAATATGCAGAAACCATAAAATTATGATGAGAAAATAATGAAATAGTACATTTTTATATCACTGAATTAAGAAATTAGTAGGAGTTGGAGTTCAAAGCTGAATGTTAACACTAAAACTAACAGCACCCCTGAATCCAAAGCCATAGGACTTTTTATTTTTTTCTAATTCTTGATCATGAGTACAGTAAATTCAAAATCACTAACTTTGGTACTTAGATTCATTATCTTCAAAGAATATGGTGACTATTTCCCCAAAGTTATCATTAAAAACATTATTTTAACAATCGTAACTTGTATTCATTTTAATAACCATTTTCTCCTTAGAAACACTAAATGTACAATGTGAACTTCACTCTACAAATAACTGTAAGATAGGAAAGAAGAAAGACCTTTAAATTCTAAGTTAATGCATTCCATTTTGCCATGTCTTCCTGTATTTATTATGTTCAAAGCATGCATTTAACACACTGTGGTGCACTTCTGGAGGTGAATAAAAGAATTTTTAATGATTTGTCCACCTTAGACTGATATGTAGGGAAATGAACTGTCCCTGATGATCCACGGTATTATTAAAGATTGATATGATAGTGCAGAGCTCTAGGAAGAGTCTTGACCTAGGCAGGATGTGTGGTCAGGGTTCCGTCAATGAGATGACTGGTCATGCAAGGAGTAGTGAGAATTTGGAGATGAATGAGATAGGGTAGAATATTGGTTTTCATTACATTAATTTTATGCTGTAACAAATCTATAAAATATAAAAGCTGAACACATTAATGTGTTACTCCCATGTGAGATTTCAGTACATGTATGCATTGTGTAATGTTTAAATCAGGATAAATGTATCAATCTCCTAAAACATCATTTTCTTTGTTAAAAAATCAAAATCCTTTAAGTTTCTGAGGTGCACAGAAAATCATTGTTTCTGCATAATCATCCTGCCCATGAGACTCCTTGCTCCAGTCTCAAGGTAAGTTGGTGTCTGATGCTGGAAAATTCCCCATCTCTCTCTCCCCTCTGCTTCCTGGAACTGTCAGTCCATACTGAGCTGTTGCAAAGTAAAAACTTTAGATTTGACACACGAATGACCTCATAGAGTAAGTGTCTTTAATTATATTAACATGTAATTGTCAAGACCAAAATTAGGTTGAGATAAAATTTTTATGTGATGATCTAAAGTATTCTATTTTTATTAAAAGGTTTAATATATAATACAAATTTATTATATGGAAATCTGTGCATCATTAAACACTAAACATATAAAAATATTTGCACTTAATTCTACATGGGCCATTTGACACTGAACATTTTACATTAAAAAATTAAATATATCTTCTTTAAAACGTCCAGACTCTGGTGTAGGTAAATTGTGTTTGGCATTGTACATTTTGCTTCTTCTCCATGTACCAGAATAACAGGGACCTAGCTAAGATCTCCAGTATCCCAAATGAGTGTACAGTGAAGGCTTAAATAAATGAGACAAGTGGTATGATTTTAGGGCTCCAGGAGGATCAAAACCCTCTAGCAGAGTTTGAAACTCGGGGAGCTGAGATAAAGAACTTCTCTGGGCAGCCCATATTTACTAGGTTTTCAAACAAAGAGAGTGGATACTGATGAAATCACAGGAACTGAGCAGGACCTCAGGAGTCACTTCAAAGACTTCTCCAAGTAGTAAATTATGACAATTTATGAGAACTGTCTTAGCTCCATGATGACATTTATGGTGAGAACAAGATTGCAGGAGTGAAGTGCCTGTAGCCTCTACTTAACTGGAGTTGGAGCCAGGCATCCTCAGCTGCGGCCTTGTCTTGTCCTTTGAGGTATCTCTGGCATCACAGGCCACTACAGGTCTCAGCTGGGACCAGTGATTCATAGAGGTTCACTTACTATGAATCAGCTCCCATCACCAGACAGGGGGCCTAGGCCTATGATAGACACAGATAAACATAGAAAGCCAATTAGTTAATTTTAAATCCTGCTCAGAGCTGCTTCTTAGTGGTCTCCTACACTAGAACAAGAAACAGTTTGTAAACATTATGTTCATCACAGTAGTTTGGTCATCTGTGTCAATAAGATGATGCATCAATTTTTATTACTTTTTGAAAATTTGGTGGAAAAAATTTCACATTCGTTTTCATGTCTCAGAAAGCTTTAGAGAGCCCAATTGTTTTTCAGCTAGTTTCTTCTGTGATTGGGCAGTATTTTACATATAACTCATAGTTCTTTTTCTAGCACCAGTTATTTATTGATGAAAAGGAAGCAATCACAAATTCCAGTGATATATAATAATTAGTTCTTGCATCACTGACCTGACTGAAGTAGCTGTGCCATTATCAGTTGAATTACTTGGGGTTACAGAATAGTTAACTTCATTTCAATTAAATACCAGACTGAATATGTTACCGGAGGTCAAACATAGAAACTTACAAACAAAGATTGATTTATTTATTTATCTATTTATTTAATTATATACTGCTAGATATGCCATACTAAAAACCTCTCATACCTGTAAAGTCAAACATTAATTAACTGCTTAATTTTAGTCTACCTAATTTTTTTTTTTTTTTTTTTTTTTTTTTGAGATCGAGTCTCCCCAGGTTGTTATGGCTGGACTTGAGTTCGTTAGGTACTCTAGGCTAGACTTCAATTCATGGTTGTTGTCCTGCCTTAGTCTCCCAGGTTCTAGGATTATAGGCTTTTACCAACATGCCTGGCCTCTAAACTGACCATTCCAATTCTAACTGCCCTAAAATATATTATTCTTTAAAATTATCTGCACGTCTCATTTTCAAATACCTACAGAGAGTGCATTTCTCAGTATTTCATTATCAGCAACCACGATGCTGGTATTTTAGTGGTTCACTTATTGACATCACTGTCTTTCCTCCCTGACCTGGGCCCTATAGGAATAGATGCAGAAATTCCATTAGGTTAATGCACAATTCTTGTGCCACAATTGGTAGGGATATACTGAAGAGAAGTATCTACAGCAAAATCCTGACATCAAATATACTGAAGTTCTGCAAAGCCCCATTGAAGGAATATTCGAGATTTCATATAAAGCTTATAAGTTTAGATGAAAGAATATGTAAAATGCAATATTAAGTATATTCCTATATAAACATGTGGGAAATATATATATATATATATATATGCTTAAAAAAGATATATATATATATGCTTAAAAGATATATATATATATGCTTAAAAAATACATATATATATGCTTAAAAATATATATATATATGCTTAAAAAAAGAAAAAAGTGCATTAACTATGTTTATAGTGAGGCTATAGGAATAGATATGATGGGTTTTTTTATTTAGGAGAAAAAAGACACAGAAAAGAAAAACAAAAAGCAAAAGAGACAAACAAACAACAACAACAAATCCAATACAACAGCATTATAGGTTTACAAAATGAGATGATTGAAATTTGACAGTTGTTGTAATACTGCATATAGTTACCTTCAAAAGGATTGTTTAGATTAACAGATATAGACTTGTAAAGTTGATCTAATCATATGAGTATTAACTGTTCTTTTTCAATAGCTAATGCATTTAGTAGTATAGTCATTTTCACTATCTTATGTATACCTATATACAAATTTATGTCTTTTTCCTTTTCCCTTCCTTCTTTCCTCCTTTCCCCTTATAATACCTTTTGTTATCTTCAAAATAACTGTCTATACCACCAGGCATAATATAATCAAACTAAATAGTACAGAATGAAACCAATAAAAAACAAAACAATAGAAGCAATACATAGTAAAACAATACCGATTACTATAATGCCTCATATTATCTTCTAAGTAGTTGCCTATATCATCAGTCATAATACAATCAAACAAACCAAAATAGGATAAAATCACTCAAAACAAAACAATGAAAGCAATACAGGGTTTCAAAACAAGGTGACCAGATATCAATAATGGCTATGATAATGTATTTTGTTATCTTTGAAATAACTGTCTATGCCATCAAATATAATAAAACTAGGCAAATAGAGATAGAGTAAGACCAAACTAAACAGCTCAATTAAAATAATACAGGATTTAAATCCCAGTGAGAGATTAACAATGGTCACTGCCTGCCCCTTTTAGACACTTCCTTCCCTTTCATTTTTACAATATTTATTGTGTATTTTGAATCCTACTAACTCTTTCAGGTTTTTTTTTTACTAGGGATATAACATGATGTTCACCCATGTGGCTCTGGGTCATTCTATCTATGAACATGATCTTAAGTTGTATCCATTTACCTACAAGAGGCTTGAGGTAACTTTTCTTTATAGCTGAGTAGCTTTCCATTGGATAAAAATACCATATCTTTCTTGTCCACTATGTAGCCAATAGGCAAGCTACCTGTAGGGTTTTTTTAATGATTTTCAGAATTACAAGGTCTACACAGGGGTAAGTTGTTTTTGTTTTTGTTTTTTAAGGCATGATATCAATGTATTACTCATTTTGATAGAATTATGTTCTAAATAACAGAAGAGGGAGTTTCCTTTAATTGTATTTTGAGTAGCTCATAACATCTAGTTCAGGATTCTCTGGGGTTTGTGTCCTCCAAATCAGGCAATTAAAAGTAAAACAGCATGATGATAGAATATATAATATCGCTATCTACCTCAAGATATATGTATGTTTCCTCCAAATATTTTGACACTTAGAATATTATTATTTTCTCAGTTCTTTCATTTAATGTTATTTTGCAAGATTCACCCAGTGGGAAAATCTATCACTAAAGTTCAGTTTCAAAAGAGATCATGCCTGTAGTTTACTAATAATGGCAAAGAAATAATCAAGTAGATAATTTGGAATCGGAAAAATTGGATTTTGATGAGTTGCAGCAAAGTTGGGCATGTTTTCATCCACTATGAGATATAGTTAAATCCAAGGACCTTTGGGATGGAAAAATCTATGTCAGCTAAGATAGGTTATGTCTACTTAATTTATCTAATGGTGAAAATTCAAGGCATTATACTTTCCTAGTTTCTAGATCATTTTACTGAGTAGGATAGTATGTCCTTCTATGTTCATAAGACAAATTAAGGATTTGAAATGCAATTCTAAATTTAAAATTTGTACTCATGAAATCAATGAGTTCATGAAATAAAAACTCTAATCCATACATCAATGCATATACAATAGCGAAATATTCCAGAATTTTTATAAACTTGTGGATAAATGAAGTGCAAGAAAAATACAGCAGGAAAAAAATAGTGATTAGGATTAATCAGAATTCTTGGATTAGACATGTAAGGAAATAGCCACTGAAATAAGATACTCTGCAAAACTCTAGTGAAGACAAGCCATTTGAGTGGATAAGCAGAAATAAATGATTGTTTTTATAGAATAAAATTTTAAAATACTGACATGACAAACATTATATTTAGTGACAAAATAATCTGTAAGCACTTCCTGGGGATATTGTAGAAACTTAATAGTTTTGCCTTGATGTATTTTGTAGCAAAGTGATGTCAAAAAAGTTAAATTATTGTTTTCAAGTGTAAGCCATACATGGACTGTACTTTCATAAGCTACCATGAATCCTTCCAAAGAAATGAAAGTCGGTTAAAAGAGGGAGTGCATGGGGTGGAATACTTTAAACAGTTTGTAGCTTTTCCCTTTTCTCAATGAGATTATTACATGATGAGCAGAAAGGTATCAGCTACTTCAGAAAAAAAAAGGAAAGTGAATTAAGTGTCACTGAATGGAGAAATCAATGGAAATTTGATTTTAGAATGGAGTGGTAATTCTAAAGCTAAAAGTACTCTAGAAATGTAGATTTTTAAAACATCCTTCCTCCTTTTTCTTTCCTAATGCTTTAAAAATGAGTTTGATAGATTCATAAATTTCAAGAAACCCTCCAGAGACTTCATTACCTCCAAAGAACAGCACTTTCACAATGTTATTACAAAATCAATATTTTAGCAATTATTGTGTCCTCTGTGCATTTTCATGTACCCACTCATTTGTAAACACAACATATTAGTAATACAAAGTGATTCTCTCCCAGATCTCCGGGGAAAGAATATTTCTAAAGAGGTTATAAATTTCTCAAACTTCTGTGGGGTATAGGCATATAGAATGATCACAATGATCAATATGATTAATGGAAACGGAAATATATGAAAGGGATCTAGGCAAAGAGTCCTGAGTTAAGGCAAGCAGTATATCAAGGTGTCTATGCATTTAGCACAGAAAGTCATGTTGTCAGAAATGAGAAATAAGACAAGAATCAAGTGGGAAATAAAATGTCATAACCAATGCAAAATAGTCAAGATTGTCTAAATTCTTTGTGTGCAAAGTGAAGCTGTATGTGTGACCAATAATTTCCAGATAAAATGTGGCATCAGAGTCAATGGACCTGAGTTCAAATAATTACAGGTTCTAAGTTCTCAGACACACCAAACGCAGGTAATTTCCTGTTCTTATTCCATCTGCATGTGAGTAGATTCCCCTGGAATGGAATCATAGTGCAGACACCTGCTCAAGAAAAGTTAAAGCCATGCCGAGAATATAGAGAGGACATTGTAAGATATTTTCAACCTCTATCAGAAGTCAATGGGAAAATCAAGCAAAGTTGTTTACCAAAGTAAAAGTAAAAGGAGCTACTCCAACAGGTTTTATAGTTGAAAGTCTGGATTGCAAGAGAGAAGAAATCAGCTCTCACCCACCCTGAGACATTCTTGCTATGCTGCCCAGACTGGTCTCCAAGTGGTTGGTTCCTGATTAGCTGAGACTGCAGGCACGCATCACTCTATCACTCTGGCTTTTTCATTGTTGTTGATATCTAGCTTTTATTTCTACCTAACAGTAGAAACATGGCTATCATAGTTCCTAAAAATAATATAAATCTAATATTAATAAGCGCATCCGGCCAGGTGTGGTGGTGCACGCCTGTTATTCCAATACGTGAGAGACTGAGGCAGGAGGATCACTGTGAGTTTGAGGCCAGCCTGAGCTACATAGTAAGACCTTGTCTCAAGAAAACAAACAACAACAACAAAAACCACATCCTAAAGTAAATGTTTATATATAGGATTGACTGAAGATTAGTGTTGTGGTTTCTTTCACTTGTGAGGTTTAAGGAAGTGTCCCTTAGATGCACCAGTAGGACTTTCAGTGTAACAAATGGAGAGCAAAAATGTTTCTAAGGAAGAATGAACACAATCCACATAGAACTGAGTAGAAATTCTTGGTTTCTAAATTGCATTAATTCATGTTTTGATAATGATCTAGAGGATCTCAGAAAGGCCACTTAGTTACTGTGTGGCAGAGAATAATCTATCCATTCTAGGAATTCTGTCTCCAGGCCAACTTGCTGAACCTTTAAACACATAATAGTGGCATCAGACTTCCTTGTACTAGTAACAGATTATATGGAAAAATTTTGAGCCCATGAAACTTTACTCAGATGAAAATAATCTAAATTCAGGCAAGTCTTTTGTCCACACATGTGACAAATTAAACACCATTCCAAAAGATCCACTAAATCGTCTACTTATTGGACAGTGTGGTGTTTGGTGGTATAGCTGATGGGGATTGGTAATGGTAGATTTCATTCATAGGCCATGTTCACCTGTAATTGTCAAGGCTGAAAGCGGTGACAATTCTCAACTGTGTTCAAGTGGGTTCGGTCATGTATGCCATAGCTCCAAATCTATTTCCACAAACTAGTCTTTTCATATAGACATTACAGTATAAAACTTGAACACTCAGGCTTCTAGTGAATTTTAAAAAGCAAAAAGTTTGGGACTGGGGATATAGCTCAGTGGTACAAGTGCCTGCCTGGCAAGCATGAGGAAAAAGTTCATATTTTTCAATATTAGGAATATTGTCATACTCCCTAGGATGCCACACCCAAGTTTGACACCTAAAGAAAGGGTTTTTGATTGCTTTGTATGACATAGAAATTTCATAGCACTAGATGATTTGGAATTTATACTTGCTTATGTATAGTGACTGTTATTTCTGTTTTACAAAATATGTACTAACAACATGGTGTGCAAGAAATACAAATGATACGAAAATTTTAAATTGTCTTCAAAACAAATTTAATGAAAAGATTTTAATATTATATTATTGATTTCATAATCTAATAATGGAAAAAACAATGATGAAATAATTACATAACAGCTATCAGTGAAACATTTTTATCAGACAACTGAAATATACCCTACATTGGAAGTTACATGATTTCTTGACAATAAGATATATATAGAACATGATAAGATTCAAGATATTGCTATAAAACTATAGACACATTGCATATACTCCACACCCCTAAAATTTTCATATACTCCACACCTCTATATTGCTATAAACTATAAATTGATTGCATATACTCCACACTCCTAATATATGTATATATGAATTATTTAATCTTCTCAAAAATTCCACTCTTATTTTGACTACTGTGATGTGCCCACTGATTTTCACAGTTTGCTACATGTAGTTTATCTCTTCATACAATTGTACTTTCGTTAACAATGAAGTATCACGCATGGTTAGAAATACTTGTTCACAAAATAATAATATCAAGTTGTACTGTTTGTTTTTTATTTTCCAGAAAAGAAACCTGCAGACAACTCTGACTTGCCATAACAAGAAAGCAGTGAGTGGTTGAATGAAAATAACAAGAGAAGCAGAGAGCCATTGAATGAAAACCGACCACAGTCAGCTTCGTTGTTTATATTGATCATCTGTCAAGGTTTGACAACTCTACATTTTTAAGTTTTGGTGCTAAGGTATATTTTCTTTCTTCTTTTTTTTTTTTTTTTCAATCAATGACCATGGTCATTCATTTGAGGAACCAGAGGTTTGTGACCTCATTCATCCTGGTGTGGTTCTCAGAATACCCTCATCTCTAGGCACTCCTCTTCCTGGTATTCCTGACAATCTACACAGTCGTTCTGCTGGGGGACCTGGGCCTATGCCTTGTCATTAGGATCAGTCCCAAACTTCACATGCCCATGTACTTTTGCTTCAGCCATGTTTCCTTCTTAGATATTTGCTACCCAGTGTGTTTACATACAAATCCTTAGAGATCTTAATTGTGGAGGAAAAGACAATCTCCTTCAAGGGATGCATGATGCAGTTTTTCTTCATTTGCGTATTTGTGATTGCAGAGATGTTCATACTGGCAGTGATGGCCTATGACCGATACATGGCCATTTGTAACCCCTTGCGCTACACAGTCATTATATCTCCTGAACTCTGTGTTTTCCTGGTAGCAGGAACTTATACGTGGGGTGGACTGTGTTCCTTGACACTTACCCATTTCTTTTTGTTACTAACTTACTACAACTCTGAAGTCATCAATCATTTTGGCTGGGAATATTTCCATATCATGTTTGGACTCCTCCTTCAGAAAGATGACATGTCAAACAATTTCTACTCTGAGTGAGGTTTGCAGCCTCCTGATCATTCTTGGCTCCTATGCCTTCATAGTTACGACTATATTTGGAGTCCGAGGGTGGACTCCAAAAAGCCCTCACTACCTGCACCTCCCACCTGACTGCCATCAGCATCTTCCACATCATTGTCCTGCTTTTCTACTGTGTGCCCAGCTCCAAGAGCTCCTGGCTGCTGGTCAAAGTGTTCACAGCCCTGTATGCAGTCCTGATCCCCATGCTGAATCCCCTCATCTACAGCCTCAGGAACAAGGATGTGAAAGACACTGTCAGGAGGCTGATCAGTTCCAAACTAAATTCTCATTCACAATAAATTAAGTAAAGTTTTCTTTTGGTCTTAAAAATTAAATATTTTATGTATATTACCTTTAAGTGCATAAACGTTTATGATTAATTTAGTCCAACATGCAATTTAACATTCATTTTCAGTGTTTGGTTTCTTTAGCTTTATTTAAATACTATTCACCTCATCCATTGCTCAGGTGGATTTTCTGGCAGCAGTATACTTCAGTGCATTGGAACTGAGACTGAAGAAGAAATATGTGCAAAGGAATTCACTTTGTACATTGTGGCTTCATTTAAATTTTGCTTAATGAAAGTTCTGCCAACGCAGGTGATAGCTTCCCTTAGGGAATCTGTACTGGTGTCTGCAGATCTCTTTTCACTCCGCAGTTTCTCTCAAACACATCTATTTTCCATGTTCACAGTGCAGTTCAGATGCAATGACCATTTTGGGTGCACGTTATGAAAATATCCTCTGTCTCTTAGCAAACAATTGGCAAAAATACTGGCAACTTTCAATATGCTTCACTTGTTATTTGACTATGAATGTAACATGTTACATTTAAGTAAATAGTCTTGAAATACTGTTGATACCAAAGAAAAGTTTCAACCCACTTCAAAAATACTTATATCCATTATGTACTGACACAAAACCATAATTGCTAAATTGTACCCTTGAGCATGCAATGTATTCATCTACTTCTTATCTGTGAATGACATCCACTTTTACTTAGTTACTTAATTTTTTAAAAAGTGACGTATTTTCCCCTAACCTCTCACCAATGCCCATCATTAAATTTTGTTCTTCAGATCTCTAAAATAGACCTCTGCTCTCTGAACCATCATTATAAATTGACCTCTAGTAGTTAATACAAAATTAACCTGCCACTTTCTAAAAAGCAAAAATGATAAAAATAACAACATTTATAAATTACAAAAATTATAAAGAATTGTATGCTATTTTTTGTGGATAATGAGGCTGAGTTTTTATTCACAAGTGAAAAATGCATTGTACAAAGGAACACCTGGGCCTGGTGAGACCCAGCTCGGGCAGCGGCAGCTTCAAACCTGGCCTCAACTGGGCATCTTCCTCCCTAGCCAATGCTTCAAGGGCAGTGTGGTGGGGCACATGGCAGGGATCATGTGCTAGGTGTCTGTACTTTAGAGCAGCTGTGATTCTTCAGATGAAGGGATTTTTTTTTTCTGGCCAGGGTTTCACTGTGCAGTTCAGACTGGTCTTGAACTAACTTTATAGTCCAGATTGTCTCAAACTCACAGCGATCCTCCTGCCTCAGCCTCCCTCGTGCTGGTATGACAGGCATGTGCCACCATGGTTGGCCAATAATTTTTTTGACAGAAATATTTGAAAAGAAAACTCGTACCATGGCCTCAGCAGTACGTGGTTCTGTTCTCACTGAGGCCTCTTACTTTGCCCTTCACAGGTAGCAAGTGGGAGCATTTCTGATTCCAAGCCTGGAGAGACAAAGGCCAAATATTGGAAAGTGTCAGACTGTGGGTAAAAAATCAGCTACCAATGAGAAAGGAGAAAAAAGAGAGAACAATAACAGAGTGAAGCAAAAGAGTTTAGGAATCCTCCTTTCAAGAAGAGTCCCCAGAAACCTTCCTGTGCCACTTGGAACGCTCAACAGTACCTTCAGTTGTCAAACTCAGTACACAAGGATTCATGAGAGGAAAACTGGCAACAGTGGAGACAGAGGTGAACACATGAGATCTGAAATGTCTGAAGCTGATCTCGAGAAGGCATTATTGCTCAGTAAATTGGAATACGAAGGACTCTTCATATAGTGCACCCCTATAATCCCAGCACTGTGCAGGCTGAGACAGGAGGATTGCTGCAGCGAATTCAAGGCCAGCTTGAGCTGCATAAGGAAATCCTATCTAAAAAATAAAAATAAAATAAAATTTTATTTTTAAAATAATATGACGCTGCTCCCCTGTAATACAAACACTAGGGAGGCCGAGGCAGGAGGGTTGCTGCAGTGAGTTCAAGGCCAGTTGAGCTGCATAAGAAAACCCTGTCTAATAATAAACAATAATAAAATAAAATTCTAAATTAAAAAAGACTATGAAAAGCAAAAAAAATGTACTATGAAAAGACTGAAAATGTTTCAACTCAGTCACAGGTTATGCATAAAAATGATACAAGAAAGAATTGTCAAGAAAGAGACAGACCTGTCACAATATTACTAAAAGATTTCTAATCTGTAGATCACATTAGTAAGAAGACTGAGGGATCAAGTTCTTCACAGATTTTATCACATGATGGAAGATTCTTCAATAGACTGTTCATAAAATTCTTATTAGAGTAAAACGAAAAAGCAGCTTAGAGAATATAATGGAACAGATAACTGTACATATCATCTATGCAAGAAAGTGGTTCTTAAAGATGGAAGAACTGAAGGACTAAAGTTGGAACTTGAAAACAAAGATGCTGAAATCCAGAAGTTAAAAAATGTGATCACTCAATGGGAGGCAAAGTATAAAGAAGTAAAGGTAAGAAATGCACAGTTACTGAAAATGCTTCAAGAAGGTAAAATGAAAGGCGAAGCAATAATACTTCTGCAAGGTGATGAATCACGAAGTATCAAGAAGAAGCTAACTGTGTAGGTGACTTCACTGCATTAAAAGGGAAGATCTACAGTGAGAATATTATAAGCAGAAGTAGCCAAATACCAGGGTGACAGTAAAGGAAAAAGAACCTTTGAACCAGACCAGTGCAGGTGGTTACATTGGCTTTTGAAGTCAACACAAAAATTAAAATTTCAGGGCTTTTAAAAAATGTAGATACTTAATATTACACGTTTACTAAACAATGCAGGTTTGTTGAAGGAAGAAGCAACTAGTTAATACTCTATAATTTTATGTTTTTTGGCCATAAAAGTAAAAAGAAAAGGCATACAGTTTCAGTATAATTTAATGATTATTGTTTACTATCCATTCTTATCATTTTAGGTTTTCATCATTCAGTAAAGTTACTTTACTATTCAAAAAAATAAGGCAGAATGCCAGGGATGTAGCTCAGTGGCACAAGCACCTGCCTGGCAAGTGCAAGGTCCTGAGTTTTATTCCTGGTCCAAAATAAAAAGGTGGCAATCATGTTTGTGTAATATCTTGGCATACATGGGTAAACTAAACATAAATGGGATTAATGTTTATAAACATTTATAATACAACATCTAATTCAATAATATTCTTCATGCTTAAAATCTATAAGATACATTTTGATCTGTTAAGTGTATTTTATAAATTTTATATAGGTAGAAGTAGTTTAAAATCGCTTTATTTATGAACCTTTACTAAATTATTTTAAAGCTTAGGGGGATTTTCTTCTGGGGACTCTTTGGCTCCCAAGGGACTCCTAAGTAACACACCCTCCGTGACTGGAAAAGCAGCCACAGGAACACACAGACTTTAGTTTTCCTCAAGGTGAGTCACTCTTCTGGTTTCCCCCTGTGCCTGTTGAGCTGTCTCCAAAAGGAAAATGCATGCAATTAAATTACCTGTAAGTTACCTGGGGTTATGTAAAGGCTTTTCTGAAACTTAATGAATCGATATGAAACTAAAATAAAATTCTCAATGTCGAAAGCAATTAACTTTCCTTAAAATATTGATCTGCTCTTAACATTATAAAAACTGATGTAAGAAAAAGAAATTCATGTTTGAACAATGTAACTTTTTTTGTTTTTGTTACTAGGATTTTGATTACTTAGGAAACTGAATCTTTTTTAAGGTCAATTTAACAGTTGCTTTGCTGGAAATTCTATTAAATGAAATTATTCAGTGATTTAAAAGATCGGTTTTAAATGCTGATTAAATGAACAACTTTTTTAGATTACTGTACTGTATGTATACAGCTAGGGCTAAAGCTGAATATACATCTGAAGCTAAGTAGGCTGTGTGACTGTTCTTTATCTAAATGTTGCTTGGAGTTTATAAAGTTAAAGATACAGAGAGTAATACATGCAAAAACCAAAATCAAGTGACTAAATGATACCTTGAGTGTGTTCAAATGACATAAAGTCATATTTTAAAGTCTCCATTCAGTAGACACTTGAGTCAAGAATTAAAGTCAAGTAAATTTTAAAACTATGTATTTCTTAAAATGTAATTTAGAAGAGTTCTACAACAGCAAATATTATGTATTATGTTCACCAATGTCATCAGTTGCCTCTTGGTATACTTTGGTACACTGGTGTGCACACTGAGATGTAATGAATGGTAAACTACTAGAATGACTGGTAAAATGCAGAAAGCACATCACTAGATGTGTATGTAGTATCACCCAAAGTAGCCACAAAGCAAAAACAATGAGAAAACCCAGATTGTTAAAAAAAAAAAAAGCATGAATTTTGGAATGTTCCATAATTTGAAATATGATGAAATACAGTTAACAAAGAGAGACTGTATTTCTCAAGGAATACAAGATCAACCTTTAAAATTTTCCATTTCAACGATTTAAAGTTACATTCTGCATTAGGAAAAACTAATTCTGTACAAATTATTTGACTTTTGCCTCATAGTAAACACTCCGTGAGTCTCTGGGATTTGATTCCCCAAGGTTATGCACTTGGGCATTAAATACAGGACACACTAACTAAATTTGCTTTCTGAGTACGGTACTCTGGAGATTTTCTAGGCTGTTCAGGATTGTCGTTTATACTGAGAGAAACTTAATTTTCTTGGGACATTTTGTAGTATATATTTTGAATAAACTTTTCATTGTTTAATTACAAGCTAAGCAATTTTGTGAGCAAGGCCACAATTTTAAGAAATAACTGTAAATAATTGCATTTGTAAATGAAAGAGGCTTTCAAAAAAGAGAGTACAAAGGATGCATGTGTTCTGGTAAGTTACTAATCGACATAATTAACTTTAATTTTGATCTGGTACATTATGAAACCAGAAATCTGTGTTTTTGTAAAAGAACATTTCTGTGAGTTTAGTAACAGTTGTATCCATTTCATTCAGCTAAGAATAACAATATAAAGTATTGAAACCTCATCTATATAGTTAAGAAACTTGACGTGATTTTATCATTGAATTTCATGTGTGTAATTTAAAGTTGTTAATCCCCTTGGTGGATACTAAGGTAAGACTGATTTTTGATTATCAATGTTTAAAAATCTTTTGGAGAATATTTTAAAGTATAAAAGTACAAAGAAAATGTAATGGAGTTTGTATGGCACTTTTTATTTTAAAGTCATATAGGTGAAATCAAATCAGAAAGGCAAACTTTGAAGTTGAGATTATCAAAGTTTTCAGGAACATCGTTACTTGGAATTGTAAAATGTGAGTTGCATTTTTATGGTCTGAGTCTTTGAGAGCTTTACCTGAGTTATTTAAATTCTTGCATAGTCACAATTCTATATGACATTCAAACGTTGTTCTCACAGACTGGTTAAATTGTCTGGTTATAATAGAGGTTTATACCTGTGCATTTCTAACGAGCAAGGATTCCTCATTCAAAGCAATTTAGGATTATGCATTAAATTCATTCTTTTGTTCAGCAATGGAGAGTGACTGAGAATATCAAAATTGTGCCAATTGAGTGCTTACATCGGCAGCTCAGATACTGAAGCTGTGTCAGTCCAGTGACTGTAAACCTTTGATAATGGAAGGACTGATAAGTTAATTGTCTAGGTCTGACCTTGTGCTTTACCTGTGAAGTGTGCATAGAATTTGCTTATTTTAGGTGACTAAAACTTTTCACAGTATTAAATGTGCAAAAATCATAGGTTTGTGTTTCTTTATGACTCCAAACATTTTCATTTTCAAAGTTCAGTATTACTCATGTTGTATCATGTTACTACAGGCTCTATAATACCTCATAAACTGTTACTCCTAATGGAAGCTTGCTTTTATTATTGGTATAAGTTGTTTTCATAGTTTTTATTAATGCATATTTGACACTTTATACTAATGTCCCCCCCAATAACAGATAGATGGATATACTAAAAGAAACTATGATATCATGTAAAATGTTCATATTATATTATATTATTATATCCCAAAACTTCTCCTTAGGAGGCCATTAGAGGATATTTTGTTGCCTTTTGTGATGATCATGTGGTTAGAATACCTTAAAAACTGTCAGTGTTATTGATGAAATAAGGATAAAGTTGAGGTTCCCAAATAGAAAATTATATGCAATTCAGAGTATAAGATATTCACAGAAAGCCTAATACTAAAATTTTGGCAAGAATTGGGAGCTCTCAGTACAATTTTAAACTGAATAAATCAACTGTAATGTTTTCTCCTGATGGACATATAACTTATGCACATGAAAACACTGATAATATTACTAATGACATGCCTCATGGTGCCATTTTTGATATATTCCTTTTTTTAATTAATTAAATTTATTGGTACATTTTAGGTATAGATGATGATCACATTCATCATAGGAAAGTTGAACCAGTACATGATGTATCTTTTTTTTTTTTAATTTTTTTTAAGCGAAGAAAAACAAAACAAACAAAAACTACAACAACAAGAACAACAAAAACGACATATATAGTAAAAACAACAAGCAAAAGAGACAAGCAAACAACTGGCATAAATACACAACATTGCAGGTTTACAAAACCGGAAGATAGAAGCTTGACAATGGTTGCAATTTGCGCATCATTATCTTTAAAATGGTTTCTTACATTAACAGATATAGACATGCAAGATTGATCCAATCATATGAGTATTAATTGTTCCCTCTCAATAACGAATACATTGAGCAGTGTTCTTTTTAGTTATCTTAC
>RJWM01013766.1:0-52360 GCA_004363535.1 Dasyprocta punctata
AACACGGAGCTGCCTCCTCCCGGCCGTGGGCAGCAGCAGCCCTCACTCCCGGGAGCTTACCTGACTCCCCGGTGTCACCGTACTCACCCACCTGCACTACCTACCCGGCGGAGGAAAGTGGGAGAACAAATGTTTCCCAAACCTTTTAGTCAGTGAAATTACAGTTATCATAAAAAGCCAAAATGACATGACGGATAACTGCATTCTGCATGACAGACACGCTCCCTTCCAGGAAAAAGGTCTTATAACAGTTACAGAGTGCATCTACACGACACGCAGAAACATTGTAGGTGTCTATCTTCAGCACATCTGTGACCCAAAGCTAATCCATCATGAAGTCGAAGAGAAATTCCAGCAGACTCATCAGAAACGCACACGATGGTAACCATTGAGGCTGATTTGGACTGGCTCTAAATTATTCTGTCCACTTCCTCAGAAGAAGAAAAAAAATCCGACGATTTTGTTCCACTGTCCTGTTCCTATTTGAAAGCACATTTTAGTCTTCTAAAGGAGAAAATTGCTCAGATTCCTTTTACAAAGATTAGGTAACAGCTACAGTGTGTTTGAACTGCCAGATTCCAGATAAAGAAAACAATGCTCACAAAGGGAGGGACAGGGGCGCTTGTAAAGTCAGGGAGAGAACAAAACCCAGGCTCCCAGCTCCTGTTGTAAACCCGACTCCCCTGCCCCTCCACCTTCGGCTTGTCACGGTCCCGTGAAATGCTGAACCCATCCAAAGGCAGTGATCGTCCAACCGTCCCCAGTTCTTCCAGGACCCAGACGTGGCCCTGAGTCGCATGTGTTAATAAGAATTAGCTTGGCTGGACTGACTGCAGCAGGGTGTCCCTCCTGAGCCGGAGGGGACGGCACTGCGGTGCCCGCCTCCCTGGGCACCGCAAGGGACTCCATCCTGCTAGGAAAGGCGGCCAGGGCGCAGTCACAGACCCAGCCCCGCATGGGCGTGTTAGAGGAAACCACTCTCATCTCTTCGCTCTGTAGTCTTTTCCTTCTGCAAATGTATACACTTCGGGGTGCGGGGAGGAACCCTTCTCCACTGTGGGCAGGGATGTAAACCAGTGCACCCCTATGGAAATCAGTAGAGTCCTCACAAAACTAAACCCAGCAATATGCTTCACCCAGTAACTCCCTTCTTAGTTGCCTTCCAGAAAGAGTCAGACATGGTCCTACAGCGATCCAGGCACACCCATGTTTACAGCAGCACAGCTCCCGACAGCTAAACCTGGGAAGTGGCCTCCATGTGCAGCCACAGATGAAGGGATAAAAGTGGTATTTACACACACATGGAGTACTACTCTGCCAGAAAGATAAACTTGAGTCATCTGAAAAAATGGAAGCACTTTGAGATCACAGTGTTAGGTGAGATAAATCAGGCACAAGCTTAAACATCACACGGCTTCTCTTACATGAGAAACTTGAAATACAAACTAAGAGCAAAACAAAAGACATGTAATAGGAAGTAGGGGATAGATCTTTCTCATATGGGAAGGGGACCCCGAGACGGCAGGGGGAGCGGGAGGGGACGGGAAGGATGGAAGATGTGGTGTGCGCATGCGCCAGCCCCACACGAGGCCGGTGATCAGTAGGTACTGCAAAACGGGATGCATAAAAATACAAGGAAAAGAAGAAATTACGTATACATTTTGTAAACTTAATTATTTTGAGGTAGGATAAAAGAAATAAAAAGGGGGCAGAGACAAGGGAATCCAAACTTTAAGATTAAGAAGAACCATAGCTTGGAGATACAAAACTTACTTGATGCCCTCCGCCTCCCTTCCAGGAAACTCACACAAAGAAGAAAATTTCTGAAGTCCTTTCACGGTCAGCCTGTGGCCCTGGGCTCCGGCCCTGTCCTTTCCACCTCCCACTGCGCTTCCTCCGCCCCCACGGGGGCAGCAGTACTGGGGGGCAGCATCTTCCAGCTTCAGACACACGGGCACCACCTGCACTGGGACCCCACAAGCAGTGGGCTACGTAAGGAGGTCCCCCTCCAAGACGCCCCTGAAATACACCCCTTCCGGCTTCAGTGTTTCTCTGGGCGCCAAGGCGGGTTAGATTCCTGGTTTCAGTCTCTCCGGGACCTCAAAGGCCCAGCCTGAAGACAATTTCTCCATATAGAACAAAAAAATAGCTTAACATTTTTTTTCTTTTTTTTTCTTTTTTTCCCTGATGCAGTTTTAACATGGAATTTCCTGTCCATGGGTAAGAAGTACATTGTTTATTACACAACCTAGAAACATACTGAGCTCCCGAAATGTGGCCAGACAGAAGATATAATAACTGTCCTCACATCACAGAACAAGTTCTGGCTACTGTATCTAGAGAAAGATATGGTATCACAAATATCTATTTTAAGGGCATTGGTCCACCTCTGGAAGTGCTCACAGTATAGCCGAATCCTTAGAAGAGTTAATTTTTAAAAAGAATGACATTTTCTAGGAATAGCTCTTTCAGAATAAAAAAAATTATGTTTTTAAACAATGACAGCATCTATGAGTAGCTCTTTCAGAATAAAAAAAAAGCAGGATGGAAATGTTTTTAAATAAAAACATTATGTAGGAACAACTCTTTAAGAATTTATTAAAAAAAAGAAAAGAAAGAAATGCACAAAATAGAGCCTGGGGCCGATTTCTGAGTATTTCTATATAAAACCCACAGCCAGTAAGTTCATGATGCAAAAGTATTAATATTCATAGGCTCTGTATCTCCATTAATATTATAAAGCAAAGCTGTGAGGACAACTTTAAATGGGTGCCTGATTTCATGTGCTCCCCAGAATAAAATCCACAGCGAGGAGCTAGGGGAACACACTGTGCTGTAACAGTGAGGTGTCAAATGCAGATGCTTATTCTGTGCCAAGGAGACTGGGAGGCCATCAGAATGCAAGATGCTCTCTATTTCGCCTGCCTTTTTCTGAAGAGTCAAAGGTGTAACTCGGTGTTTTGCAAGAAAATCCATGAATATAATGTATACCTAAAGGAATGTCTCCCTTCATTCTAGCCAAAGAAACCCCCAGCTCTGGAACGGATCCCTCAGTAAAAAGAACAGAAACAGCAGTACCTGGCAAGAACCAGATTCCCCAAGCCCCAAATAAGCTGCAGCTTCCTAACGCAGCACACAGCAGGCGCCAGAAAGCAACGCCAGCCAGGCAGGTCACCCGAGGTGAGTACACGCCGGCTCAGGAGTGAACCCGTCCCCCCGAGCCCCTCTGACAGCCAAGGACGCTGCTCTCTTAGCCTTCAGGACACTTAACGCCCTGTGGGGGCCCAGCTCACTCCCTGTCTTAGTCACTTTCCTCATTGCTGGGACCCAATACTCAACACCCAAAACGTCTAAGAAGAGAGGCTGATTTTGGCTCAGGGCTTGTAGAGGTTTCACTCCACAGCCCGCCGGCTCCCAGGCAGGAAGTCTAAGTACAGGGGTGTGTCATGACAGAGCTGCTGAAAGCAGGCACACAGGAAGCAGAGAGAGAGAGAGAGACCATGGGGGTGCTGGGGAAGAAGAGGAACCCCTACAGGCCGGGCCTCCAGTGACCCCCTCTTCCACACAGGCCCCGCCTCCTAACAGTAGGTCAGCTGTCAGGCCCCCTAATCCAACTGCCTTCCCAAAGCCCCCCTTTGAGCACACGAGGCTGTGCAGGGATGTCTACCTATAAACCATAACACTCCTCAATCACCAATGGAATAAGCAATACAGTTTTAACCCCGCAGAAGCAATCGCTGTGAAGTCCTGCAAGACAGACTCACAAACACCCCGGCTGCCATTGCCAACTTGACTCAGTTCAGATGAAACTCTCCCCCAAGGCCGACTAATGGCAGAAGTGTCCTTCCTGAGAACCAGCTCTGGCTGAGAACAAACCTCCCACCAAGTCAGGGGGCAAGGGATTAGCTGGCATCTGTGCTGTTCGTCCCGGCCTGGCTCTGTCTGGTCCCATGGACAGTATTGCTTTGCACAGAATCCTTTTGCTTGACCTCTCCCAGCTGAATGACACAAATGTGCTGAACCTTCTCAAAAGCTGGACACTGGACAGTCCCTGGTGACCTCTGTCTACACTCCCACTAGCTGTAGCTGCCCATGCCTGGTCACTGGGACACTGGAAGTTACTGAACCCAAGGTGGGATGCTCTCAGATGAAGTGCTTTGAGGGCAAGGCCACTGTCAGATGCCACTCCAGCTCCAGATTTCCCATCATCATCTCTAGAAAGACTTGGTGACAGTCACAGAGGACCATGATGTGCCTTAAAACAGTTGCCAAGAGCTCTGCTCAAAAGAACGAATTCAACATTACTTTTGGTCCTGCTTCCAAGGCTGTGGAGTAGATAAATAATCTGAGGCTCTGCAGATTACAGAGTTCCTCATGCAGCTAAGAAGTAGTGAAACAGAAACAGTGCGAAGAATAGGGGAGAAGAAAGATTTGGCTGAGAAAACTTCAACTGTGAGCTGTTTGTGGATAATCATAGCATAAAAATACTTGGAGCCCAGCTATAGGAAAGCAAACTCTAGTGCAACCTTGCAAGACCATAACCACACATACCTACTCTGGTCACTTCCCTAAGAAGCCAAAGCAATTATCCAGACCTGGTGGTACACACCTGTAATCTCAGCTCTGGGAGGCTGAGGCAGAAGGACTGCAATTTTGAGCCCATCATGAGCAACTTAGCAACTTGGCAAGAACTTCTCTCAAAATAAAAAAGTAGAGAAGTGCTAAGAATGGGGCTCAGTACAGAGGCTCTAGGTTTAGTCCTTAGTACCATAACAACCAAAAAAAAAAAATCAAAGCAATTAACTTGGCTATCCTCTGGGTTAACCATGGTGCTTACTGTGTGCTCACAATCTGACAAGGAGCTTTCTAAGTACTTCATGTGTACTGACTCGTGCAACTTCAGAACAACGCTGAGGTATGGGGATTACTGCATGTAAGGCGACCTGCATACAGCGTTGTTGCTGCAGTATAGGAGACATCTACCCTTTGTGAAAGGCCTGGTCTCCAGGCAGCACGACTGGGAGATGTTTGGGCTTTTAGGAGATGGAGCCTAGAGGGAGGTCCTCAGTGTACTGGGGGCGTGCCCTTGTGAGGGACCAGGGGACCCCAGTCTCTCTCTGGTTTCCTGTTTTGAGATGTGGCTTCTTCCTTCTGCATATGCTCACAGCACGGTGCCAGGAGGACCTCTCAGAGCTGGCCAATCCCACACCCCATGCTTGAGCCTCCAAAATATGCATTAAAAACAACTCTCTTCTTTATAAAGCTGGCCCATCCTGAGTCATTTGTTACAATGACACAAAACAAACCAATACGATTGTCAAATTACAAGTTCAGCACCAAGCACGGACAAGCCCTATGGTGGTCTCAGGAAGAGAAGACGAATAAGAGCTGAAGTCCACAGAGAGGATTCTGGGAGGAGCAGGGCTGTAATTTCGACAAGGGCAATGGTTCTCAATATGCAAAAATAGACAAAGTCACCCAGACTGGCAATGTGTATGATCACAATCCACCCAAGATGCTGTCCAGAATTAACATCAAATGTACAAGTAGGTCGGAAGCGAAGGGCAATTTATTACGGGGAGCAGAAGAAAACGCTGCTTCTTGGGAAGGTATCTCCGAGAGCTCTGAAAGCCAGCAGAGGCATCCCAGCTGGATTTGGCTGGGAGTGGGGAGACACGATGGGTCTGTGGTGGGGTTCACAGACTGAAAGCCGAGTGCTGGGGATCCCAGAGCCCAGCTCCAAGATCTGCTGGAGAAAGCCAGGAGGAAATCAGTGCAAGGGGTTTAGAGAAAGGAGAAAGCAGAAAGATGCCTCACAGGGGGAGGGAAGCGCATGGTTCTCCGTCAGACCCGGGGTGAAGGCCAGGCACAAGCAGAGGTGCTATTCTGTCTGCCCCACTTTCTAACTCACGTCCCACTTTCTAACTCATGTACCCAGGGCAGCACTGAGCAGAAGCACACAGATGTGCCTGGTACACCAATCACAAGCTCCAGGAGTCTCACATTACAGAGAGCTCAGGTTCCGATGTCTTCCTGCTGCAAAAAAATTGTATACAGAACCAGAGTTGGAAAACGACAGTCTGCCTCTAAAGGAGCCGTAAAACCAGAGACAAAGCAGCAGGGGATTATCCCACTGAAATCTGGGCGGCCTCAGGAAACCGGGCTTCTATTCAGCACTGTGTGGTGCGTCCTGAGGCCCAAAGGAGGTGGCAGTGATGACATCCACTGTCCCAGCCCCACTGTGGCCAAAAGAGGGACGAAGACACCCAGTCAGAGCTGCGATTGATGCCAAGAACCTGCAGTGCTGGGAGAGAAGAGTCGGGAAGACTGAAGAAGGGGAGTGGGTGCCCCAGAGGGCCACCTCTGACTGTCCCCAGCAGAACCACGCTTGGCTGGGGCACGGGTCCCCACCAGAGTACACTCCTCAGAGGCTTGGGCTCATGTGTTTGGGGTCAGAGCACCTTCATGAGCA
The DNA here is from genome assembly GCA_004363535.1 of Dasyprocta punctata. Taxonomy (NCBI): domain Eukaryota; kingdom Metazoa; phylum Chordata; class Mammalia; order Rodentia; family Dasyproctidae; genus Dasyprocta; species Dasyprocta punctata. Next base: position 6,473 of record RJWM01013766.1, read on the forward strand.
TCTGAGCATGAAGATGGCCATCACTCCTCATCCATCAGCCGGGGTTGGAGCACTGTAAGTGCATCGCTTTGTCAGGCACACGTGCACGAGGCCCTGACTGATAAGTTAACCAGGGTGAGACGGGAAACCTGCAGGCTTTGAGGAACATACGGACTTGGCTGCAAGCACTTGGGTCTGCTGTGGCAGCATGACAGGAACCAGAAACAGCAGCAAAGCAAGCAGGCATGGCCATGCGCTGGTAAAATATTTGCAAAAACTCAGAGCAGTCCCCATGGGGCTGGGCCATGGCCAGCCCTGGTTTACCCAGTTGTTGTTAACAAAGTGGTCAAATCATCAACTATGGGAGTATTTAGACCACCAAGAGCAGAATTCCACAAGTGTGCACGAGAAGTACGCGTTGGTGAGGAGAAACAGAGTGGCTGTTGTCTGGGAATTGGGGCCTCTTGGGGACGGACGCTCAGGCCCCAGCCTCGAGTGGGAGACACAGGAGCAAGAAAAGAGAGGCACAGGACACTCAGTCATGTGGAAAGCTGAGTCCTGTGCAAAGAACCTCTGAAAGCTACCCCTGCCCCCATGGCAGATCCCACTCAAACGACGCCCCTCCCCGAGTCTCGGAAACGCTGACACGGGGCTGCCAGGGCTCGGAGCAGGCAAGCAGGTCTCAGAGCACGTTCCTCATCCAGCTGCCAATGGACATGTCACCGAACCGATGTTGAGAAGGGAGCTCCAACCTAGGATGAAGCAGGAAGCCTGAGGATTTGATTTCGTGCTTGCTTTTAAAACAGTATAAGAATTCCTTTTTACGATTCCTGGCTTACTACCCCAGGAAGCTTTCTGGGGTCACCATAAAGAACCCTTCCAAATTCCAGGAGTCTCTTCCCAAGGATCCCTCTCCTCCCTTTCTTTGATGCAGTAAACAGACCCTGAATCCATAAAGACAAGGCTTGCCCAAGGCAGCATTGCTGGGAGAGAAGGGTGTACAGTCCTCGTGCTCCTGTGTATCTGCTGGGTGTGCTAGGATTGCAAGACCCTGCTGGCCTTTTACCAGCTCGTTTCCTAGAGATGTTTATGCAACCTGTAAGAAAGGTGAGGCCAGTCTCTCCTTCTACCTTCCCCTCCAAGCCTAGCAAAGACTACACTTCTTGTGAAGGTCAATTCGGGTGTCAACTTGACCAGATGGGGGAGGCCTAGAAAACTGGTAAAGCGTATTTCTGAGTGTGTCTGTGTGTCTGAGTCAGTAAACTGAGTGGGGAAGACCTGCCCTGAACCTGGACGGCCCTGTGCAAGGGGCCAGCCTGGATGCAATGCGGAGGGCTCACGCACAGGCAGTCCCTGTCCTGGTGGGTATTTCTGCTGCTCCTCCCCACAGACACCAGACTCGAGGTTCTTCAGGCCTCTGATGTGAACTTGTGCCAGCAGCTCCCTAGGAGCTCTTTAGGGCTTTAACTTCAGACTCGGGCTGTATCATTGGCCTCGCTGTCATTCTGAAGCTTCCAGACGCTGACACTGAGTAGATGCTAGCTTTCCGACCTTTCCAGCCTGCAGTTGGCCATCCTGGGACTACTCAGCCTCTGACTGGGTGAGCCAATCTAGTCAATCCCCTCTTATGACCACGTTCTGTTGGTGTGACTGCTCCAAAAGTCCCTGACTAATGTGTTCCCTTACTGCTTGCTGTGAATGGGGCTGATGCCCCTCAGGGTAACTCAGCTGTGAAGCAAACGCATGCAGGTCCCGTATCCAAGTGGTCCACACACTCTGGTCTCAGGAACGCTGACCCAGTAGCTCATGTTCACACCACTCATTCTGCCAGAACCAGAGCTCCTTTGTCTCTGACCCAGGGATCTCGTGTCTTCTGCCAGCATCTTTGAAACAGTAACAGGCTGATCTATTAGTTTGTTACTAGGGAAAATCAAATCCCAGAACTGGCAATAATTCTCTTCAAAGAAACAAGGTAAGTAAAATTTTCCAGCTCTTAATTTCCTTTTCCTTTTTTTAACATCCATTCTTTAGCAAGCTTTCTTATAAACTGCTTCAATATTTTGTTTGTGGGCATTTTTTTTTTAAAATAAAAGGAAAAACACAAGCTGGCTTCAGTCCTTTCATTTGAAATACATTTTCCTCTAAGAACTTTACCCACTATAATTACACTTTGAAAATAATGGGAAGAAAGTTTTAAATTCAGGATCCTCTACAGACAAAATGACGATGGATGGTCACGAAGTGTCTCACTGCTGCGAGGCCCATTGAAGCACTCGTTCCGCTTCCACAGAGGAGATCATCATCCAAAGCTGGGGACGGTGCAAAAATCATACGCATCTGCTCTTTCATTAAATTTTATATAAGCACATAAACACTGTTCCCTCCCCCACGAGACTGTAGGGGGAAGAGCTCCAAGAAAGTAACGCGGCCGCACCACAGAAATGTGACTCCGTAGACCCCGGGAAGCCGTCCAGTGCACACATCCCGCAGCCCCGTCCATGCTGGGAATTGGACAGCTCGTCTTCTCTGCAGCACAGAAGCAACCTGCATGGAGCAGTCCTTAATCAAACCTTTCCAAAGGGCGGCCAAAAACGCTTCAGCTGTGGAGAGTGGTTTGCACGCTCGCCAACAGGCTTAATGGGAGGGAAGTCCCTTCTGTTCTGAGTTGCATAAAATCACAGGCGGATACTCAGTGCCCTTGCCATGCTTTCTCCTCCCGCTGAGCCCCTGCAGGGCTGGCATCAACCATGGCCCCCCCCACCCAAGTCCCTGTGCCTGCCTGGCTCACACCCTCCTCCACACATCCTCACTGCAGAGCTTTGAGGAAGCGAAGACAGATGTCACTCTACCAAATTGCAGTGACCCCTGCCGTAACAAGGAAGCCAAGCCCTGGTCAGCAGCACCATCACGCAGCTCAACCAATGAGGCACAGTGCAACACGCCCACTCAGTCACAATTGGGAAACTCAGGAAGCTCAAGGCAGTTTCAGTGCGGGCCTCCGCTCACAGACTGCTTTGGGTCTGTCCAAGTGTCGGGTGACTCCACTGCACCATTTCCATAAACTTAAAAAACAGTACCACTAAACTGGAAAGTTAACCACAGCAGGAATTTTGTTCAGCTTGGTTTGCTTTCCCCTGAGAGACAGAGAAAAATTGTTCTTCCCCTCAAAAGATGATCTTAGCGATTCAGAGCAGAAACAAAAGTATGTGTATCCAAGAGTGTTTTGCCACTGTTCACCTCTTTCACGTCCCACATGCGCAGGAGGTCTCCTGCAGAGTGGAGCAGGATCCCCTTCCCCTGAACCTGCCTCTCTGGAAATCCAGCTGCTCAAACCCTCCTTTCACAATCCGCTCGCCCTCATCTCCCCGCGGTTCACCTCCAGAACCTTGGGGCCCGGCCCAAACCCAGCACTGTGTGCCTGAGGCACTGCGTGGCTGACTTTGTGGGTCCAGGTCCCTTCTGTGCAAGAAGCCACTGACCATCGCCTCCTCCCACACAGAGCTGCCAAGGGTATTGAGGGGGTCAGCTCTGGCAAAGAGCCAACTGGGCCCATGTTATTTTATACCCTGGATGGACCCCAAAGCCTCATAAGCTCAAATATGGGGTTTCTGAGGGGGCTCACGGTTGATGTGCTGTTAGGATTCAGGGTCTGATCAGCAGAGGACCACTGTGGATTATTTTCCTCTTCCTGGATCTTCCCTTGATCTCTCTCTCCACTTCCCACCACTATGAGGTCAGTAGCTTTTCTTCCACCAGACCCCTCTGCAGTCCTGTCCTGCCTTCGAGCCAGCTGACCGTGGACTGACCATGGACTGATCATGGACCAACCACGGACTATAAACGTGAGCCAAAATAAACCTCTCTCTCTTTAAGTTGAGGTTGTCGGCATTGTGTCTCAGTCACAGGAAAACGACTAAGACAGCCCACAGGTGTTTGTTAAAAAGTTTTACAAAGAGAATTTCCAAACGAAATCCCTCATAATCTCTCCCTTTTGGAGAGGTAATGCAGGGTTGAGACTTCCTTTATTTTCAAAATCCCCATTTTTGGTAGAAAAGTACCCAATACACAGTTTGTGTCAACAGCACATACCTGATCATTGGATGCAAAAAGCTGGACAAATGAAAGAAACAACATCTTCCAGGATTATGCATGAAGTTCCACAATGAGCTGAATTTAACTCAAACCACCAGCACGGGAAATTAGAGCAGAAGGTCCTCCCCTCCACGGTCAGAGCTGGTCATGGTGAAAACACTGTGAAGCCCAGCAGCCCACAGCGCTCCGCCTCCTCAACACAGCTGAGCGGTCCCACTGAGAGCATCGCTCACACTTCCCGCCTTCCCCTCCCTCAACACCGCCTCTTCTATTACGGGTTTTTATTGCCAATATTAAAACACATGGCAAAATGAAATTTCCAAAAGAGCATGAAATCTATGGAAAAATATGCAGAAGCAAGGCTTTGAATTAACTCAATATTTAAATGATATTCATTTCAAGCCTTCATATTCTGAAGAAATTCCCAATAACGTAAATTAGATAGGTGTCCGAAAAGATTCTGCTTTAGTGCAGTTGGAGGTCTAGGGTGTGATCATAACTTGACTTGAGGAACTAACCTAGGCATTCACACTGAGTTGCTGCACTGGCCCCACGGAGAAGGGAACCCGTCTTTCCACCCTGCAGACCCACTGTCCTATGTGGTCCTCCCCTGCCAGTCCTCACTGGCTCCCCACTGTCCTAAGGATAGGTCCAAATAGCCAGCGTACAAGGTACATCCTACTTCATTCCCATGTAACCCACAAACTCTGCTCCTAACCACATCATGCCACAAACTGGTCTTGCTTGCTGTCTTTTCACCATCTACCTGCACCTGTCACCCCACCTCCTACCTGCCCCAAACCTCAGCATAAATGTCAGTTCCTAGAAAGCATGCCGGGACCAAGGTGACAGCTTTCTGTCACTGTGACAAAATCCCTGACACAAAGAGCCTAAGGAAGGAAACACTTATTCTGCCTCATGGGCTTAGGGGTCTCAGTCCATGGCACGTTGGCTCCATTGTTTTCAGCCCTGTGCTGGTGAAACGTTCTTGGTGACCAGGAAGCAGAGAGGGAGTGTGTGCTGCTGGGCTTCCTCCTGCTTCTCACATCTTCCATTTTGGTTCCATCTGGGCCACAAGACTATTGGGTGGTTCTGCCCTACAGGGTGGTTTATATCCCGATGTCCCCCAAGAGTCTCTTGTGCTCAGGTGTGATTTTGGAAGAGGACTGGGCCACAGATCTAGCTGGCTTGCTGTGAGGACATGGGCCTGGTTGGTGAAGACAGACCATGGGGAATATGGCCTGGAAGGATGCAGCAAGAGTGCGTCTTTACCATTGCAACCCCAGCACCTGAGGTAATGCTTGGTGGACAGAAACCACCCGTAAACTGTAATTTACTGAATGAGACAGTGATGGCTAAACCACATCGGTGAAGATGAAAAAATACAGAAGAATAAAAATTTTTTTAAATAATAATAAAATAACTTGGCAGACCTCAATAGGAATTAGTGACAGAACAGACATGGGCAATGCTAAAGAAAGAAGGGACGTCAGATTTCCACTTTGGGCAGCAGCGTGAGCAGAGACCTGCAGCAAACAACAGGCAAAGGTGCAAATCTGGGAGAGGAAAGGGTAGGTTTAGGTGAGACGTGTTGGATTCTAAGGCCCCCAAGACATGCATCTTACCCACTTTCTCATCACAACTCCTGACACCTGCAACCAAAGGAAGAGAGGTTTTTCTTAGCTCACATTTTGGTCCATGTTCAACAGGCTTAACCACAGAAATGGCATGGAGCAAGGGCCTGGTGCAGGAGAGCTGCTCGTATCATGGCGGACAGGAAGCAGAGAGCTGCCGGAGGAAGCAGGGAGGGAGCCCAATCCTCCCAGGCCACGCCCCCATGACCGCCTCCAGCCAGGTCCCGCCTCCCAATACCAAGTCAGCTACAGCGCCTCCATGATCCAATCACTTTCCAAAAGCCCTGCCTCTGATCACCCGGGTCTTGTGGGCTTGTTCTCAAACTGAACAGTGACAAGTGCCTATGAGGGCAAGGTCCTAGCCAAGAACTGGTCATTGTCCATCTCTGAACATAAATTGCTTCCCAGTGGCCACCAGACTTGCCCACGGGTCCACGTAAACCTGCGTGGTCCAGGTCCTCTGTGGCTCTCTCACCTCACTTTCCACTTCTGTCTGCTCCTTGCTTGATCTGCACTGGCCCTGGTAGTGCCTTGCAAAGGGCGCCCAGCACCTCAGGAGCTCCCAGACCCTCCCTCACCCTGCACCCTGCTCCTTACTACACAGGTGGGGGCTCAGATGCCACCTTCCACTGGAGGCCCCCCTGCCCTGAAAGTCTCACTGTCACATCTGTCTGTCTCAGTTTCATCTTAAGTGTTTGATGAGCTTTCATCTCTGTTCATCTGTTCGGACTCACCTCTCTGCACTGCAAGCCCCACTGGGTCAGGCCTTCAATGGTTTTCTTGGCCAGGACAGCCCCAGCAGGTAGAACAGTGGCTCTTGCTAGCTGTTCAACAAGTTTGTTGAATGAATACATCAACAGAGACGTAACGGTAACAAGATGGGAATACCCACCACTGACCTGCAGGTGACAGAGTTGTGAGAATACAGAAGGTGGTACCAAGTGCCAACTCTACCAGGACTGTGTCACAAGTTCCAGGAAGAAGTTCTATTTAGCTAAAGCAAGCAAAGTTTTTGAGGAGGGCAGGGAGCTGGTACACGAACAAGGAAAAAGAGAGGGAGTAGATTTTTACTACAGGTTCACCAACCCTAAAATCTGATATGCTTCAAAATCAAAGCTCTTTGAGCACCAAAACAATGCCACAAGTGGAAAAACTACACACTGAGTACACCATGAAATTTCGTTCATGCACAAAATTACTGAAAATATGGTATGAAATTATCTTCAGTGTATGGTTGTGAGATAAAGCATAAGTGAGTTTCATATTTAGATTTCAGCCCCGTCTCCAAAATATGTGTCTGTCTCTGTCTCTTTCTCTCTGCAAATATTACAAAAACTGAAAAAATGAAGTGAGAAAGACTTCTGGCCCCAAGCATTTCAAACGAGGGATGCTCAACGTGTTCCTCCCCCAGGCCTTCTGTCTCAAGGGTCACAGCCTGAGGACCGCCAGGAGCAGCGCGCTGTCTCATGTGCACTTGGTTATGTGTTCGTCCATGCATTGTATTATTAATATATTCATCTGACTTACAGACCAAAGCAATAGAAGTAGGCACATGGGGAGAAGTTTCACTTCCACTCCCTTCCCTGTCTGCTCTGTTCTCTTTACCAACTGTACACATGCCTCTAACTAAGATGTTTTTTAATTTTTTGCTTTGGAAAGTTTCTTGTACAAGGCAGGCACATATTAACTTGCAAACTGGCCACCACAACTGTAGGGTAACCCTTTCACACTCTCCCACACCTGAGTCTATAGGTGGCCATTATATAAGCCTGCCTTACAAATCCATGTATATGTCTTAAATTTATAGATTTAATATTTTATATTAAATCCATGTATGTATCTTAAATTTATAGATGTAATGTAAAATATTAAATCCATACATCTAATGTATATTTATATTATATCTATATATTTATATTAAATCTATAAATTTTATATATAAACTCCATATATAGTTATTATACTGTGTATCTTATAAATCCATATATAATTATTATGTTATATATAAATCCATATAACTGTAAATCCACATATATAATTATTGTATTATGTATCTTACACTAAATCTGTTTTCCTAATGAGCACTGACTGATATAATTGCCTGTTGAAAAACCATTACACATTCAATAATTCTCTCTCTTTGCATGAAATCTGGAACTTTATTTCTAACAACGCTGTGGTGTTCTTAAAATGCATTACAAACGTTCTAACCATTCCTTATATCCAAGGTGGAGTCTAACTCCCTACTTCTTGAATGTGGGCCAGGCTGAGCACCTCCCTTCCATGAGAGAACACAGTGGATGGGACTGTCGTGCCCAGATCACAAAGGACGGTGCCTGCCTGGCTTGTTGTCTCCTCTCTGCAGAAGCCAGCACCATGAGACATGTTCCACAAAGTTAAGCATTCATCCCCGGAAGCCGTCTAACACCTTCATCTGGAGTATGGTCTGTCAACCACTCTTCACACTGTCCCAGAAATCACTGCAGGACTTTCAAATCATCAGTTCGAAGTATCAGTCAGCTCACCACTGCCGTGACACAATACCCGCTATAATCCGCTTAATGAGTGGAAAGGTTTAGTTTGCTTCCTAGTTTCAGAGGTGTCCATTCACAGCTGCTGGGCCCTCAGGCTTTGGGCTGCAGGGGCATGGTTATCCGCAGCGGAGGGGACTGCTTGCCACATGGCAGCAAGGAAGGAAAGAGAGAAGAGGAAAAGAAGGTTGCATATACCCTCTCAGAGAACGTCCCTGGGCCACTAGCCCCTCCCACAGGATCCTCCTCCCAGCAGTGCTGCCATGTCTCATAGTGAGGCGAACGCACTGACCTGGCAACACTCAAAAACCAAGCTATCCCATTAAGCCGTAATTGTCAGTTACTATACAAGTTAATTCCTTATCCTCTTAGAGGCAGGGAGAGGAGTGCCCAAGGCAGGCACAGCTGTCAAACGTGACTTTTGGAACACCCTCGCCTATTCCTAAATCTCTCTCCATTAGGCCAGACAAACTCAACTCCCAGAGAGTCCCTCTATCACTCCTCCCGTTTCCAACATTATCATTAGGGAATCAGCAAATCATCAGTCTTCCTTCGGTTGATTGGAGTTGGATCCGGTTCTAAGTCTGAGTGGATGCCGTGGGTAAAGGTGGTAACATCACTCACCACTCATTCCAGTGCCCATTTCGCAAGGGCCTGGCGTTGGGACGCCCGGAACTAGTGCTTGAGTATGAGGGTGTCTGAGACACTCCTCCACCCGGGAGGAGGGCTCCGCCCAGTATGTAAATAACTGTAATATAATCTAAATAACCATAATAAACACAACTACTGCTAGCACGCTGGGCATACAGGGGAGAAAGCACTTAACTGCAAGCTGGAAATCAAAGGTTTCACTGAAGAAACCGCATTAGAGTTAAGCCTGAGGAATGAGATTTCGATAAGCACAGAAAAGCCACAGACACACAGTGTTCGAGGAACGCAGGCACAACGGCAACTGAAGGCCAGCGAGGAGCAGAGCACAGGACTTGGCACCCAGGGCGCTGGAAGCCCCACGGGACAGCGTGACAAAGAGGGAAACACCGTGTTTTCTCTGGGTTCACTGTGTGATTGCATGGAAACGCGTGTCTGCTCTCTGAATACACGGCAGGACGTGGCTCATCCGGTACAGTGTCCATTTTTCTCAACATTTTGATGAACGTGCAGATATTCCTCCCGTGGCTTGTAAAGTATCACACCCTGCATATGGGTAAGTGGACGTCACTGTGTTCCACGACTCAGCGAGCAGGGCAACCACGACTGCTCACCCGTTCTCTGCTCTCCGCATCTTCACTAACTGGGTTTGGGCTTCTTGCAGGAAAGGTGAACAGCACACTTGCCCAGCTTGTTGATACTGAAAGGACAGAAGGAGAAATGTGTGTTGCGGGAAGAGAAACATCCAGGAAAAAAGTCAACTTGGCCCAAGGACGGGGAGCTCTCTCTTTTATTTTAAAATGTGTGTTATTGCTAAAATGATGTTTGAGGCAAAACTTGTCACATGTGTGCCTACGTACCCCACTCACTGTTCTCAGTGTTAAAAATATGCACTGCAATATGTTCGATGTATTAATTTAATCAGAATCTCAAAAACTATGATTAGTAGTAGCAGCGTTTGAAAAGCAGAGCTAACTTTCACTTTGCAGGGAGTAAAATCACAACGAAACACTGTAAACATCAAGCTGTGGCCATTCTCTCTGTTCCACAACAGCCGGATACATTTCTACAACTCGTGGGGACTCAATACTCCATTTTTTATAGTTTAATCCTCAGGGATAAATAAAGGAGCAAAAAAGATCAAAACACTGTAAAATTATTCCGTTTCCAGTGTCATAAAAGCACTGAGCAAGACCAAGGTATGAATCCAAGCGCTCCTAGTACTGAAAATGGCTTCTTCAACATGCATCTTATCAATGACTTTTTCTTTCCACGGTTAAAAAAATCCACTCCGTACACATTAAGAAATAAAATATAATTTTGATCTTATTACAGAAAATAAAACTACCTCCCGGTGTAAAACTGAATTTTGGGAATTGAAGCTTTTATTCATGAGAAGGCAGCTCCCAAATGCAGATTCAAACAGAGCTTCTTTTCCTTAAGGAGAAACAGAGCTTCTAACAGTATCTAAGCCCTGTGTGAAACGCGGCCACTTGCATAATCCGAAGGCTCAAGGAGAGCGCATTACGCGCCCAATCGAAGTGCACCTGCCCATTGTCCGGCTGACCACACACGGCAGCTGAGCAGCAGGTGACAGGTGCAGGCAGACAGCCCTTCGGCCACCTGCCATCCTCCACTGCCACTGCCCACTATCTTGGCTGGGGTGTGGGGCGTGGCTAGTGTGTGGGTGTGGCTAGGGAGTGGGACTTGGGGCGTGGCTAGGGTGTCTGGATCCACTCAGAACAGTCCGATGACTACAAACCCAGTTCCGGAGGTTGTGAATTTAGGGTGCATGTTCCGGCAACGCATTTTTTTTTTCATTCCTTTGAAAAATAATCATATAATTTCTGCACTCTGTAACTAAATATGTCAACCATTTGGGACACTGTTACAGTGCATAAATGTATTTATACCAACTGACAATGTCTGACAGTTACTTAACAATTCCTGTGTTTATGTTAGGCTCTAAATGTTTTGTACTTAGAAAGTCATTTCACCTTCATTTAATCTACCCTCCCCCTCAGTTTACAGGAAATTGAGGCACCTTCACTAAGCTCCTTCTGTTCATGCAGCTACGAGGAAACTAACCAAGAAGCCAAAGCCAAAGGGAGCATTTTTGAACATTTGAGTGTATTCAACCAGTTACGTAAATGTTTTAAGTGTAAAACGGATGTTCAGGACCTCTGAGAAACACAACAACCAGTGCTACTAAAGGATAAGCACAGAAACTAAACAGACTAAGGTGAACTTAGATAAACTGAGGCACCAAAAGAAAACAGGAACGAAGCGCACCAGCTGCAGCACGGATGGGAGAGGGACCACTGCAGAGCCCGGGCACGGGGAGCCCCGCGGCGAGGACACGGGGTACCAACAGCCCAGCGCTGCAGGGCCCACGACGCTTGCTGCCCGGCGCCGCCCTGAGGGATGTTGGCTGTGCCCCTTTTGGTCAATACCTGTGTGTAACTGGGGCTTCTCTCCCTAACAGCTGTTATAAGAAACTCAAAGTACCAGGACATTAGATGTTTCATTTTTTTTCTTTTATTCTTTTATTTTTTGAAGTTTCTTTTTTTTTTTCTCTCTCTCCATGTTTGCAATACATGATTACATTTAGTGTGGGGAGCTGGTACATGCACATAACATATCCTCAATGTTTTTGTTCCTTTTCTCTCCCTCCTTCTCTCCTTTCAATTTTTGTTCCTCTTCCCTTTGCAAAAGCTCTATTTCCATTTTTCTTCAATTCTTTTTTTTAATTCCTTTTCCCTTCCACCCCCCTCCAGCTCTTATTCCCCTTCCCATTTGGAAAAGATCTCCCTACTTCCTATTATCTACCTTTTATTCTGTTCTTTACTTGTATTTTGGGTTTCTCATATAAGAGAAACCAAGTGATGTTCAAACTCATGTGTCTGATTTATCCACTTAACACTGTAGTCTCAAGAGGCATCAATTTTCCTACAAATGTGGTAAGTTCATCTTTCTTTATGGCAGAGTAGTACTCTATGGCATGTCAATAACATCTTTAGCTATTCATCTTTTTTTTTTTTTTTTTTTTTGGCACGGGGGATTGAACTCACAACCTCACACCTGCCAGGCAGGTGCGTAAGCCACTGGGCCAAACTCCCAGCCCTGGTTTTTTGAGGCAGAGTCGCACTGTGTAGCTCAGGCCGGCCTTGTGCTCGCGTTGTAGCCCAAGACGGCCTCGAACTCACAACACTCCTCCTACCTCAGCCTTCCAAGTGCTGGGATTAAAGGCGTGCACCACCATGCCCGGCTTAGCTATTCATCTATTGACGGGCATGTAGGGTGTTTCCAATATTTAGCTATTGTGAACTGTGCCATAAACATAGATATGCGTGGATCACCATACTATGATGTCTTTAACTCTTTCAAGAAGTTACCTAGAAGGGGAAGAGTTGAGCTCAGTGGAATTTCTACTTAGTTTTTTGAGGAATCTCCACACTGACTTCCACAGTGGTTGCACCAGTTTACATTCCCACCAAGAGTGGAAAAGGGTGCCTTTTTCCCCACAGCCCCTCCAGCATTGTTATTATTTGATTTCTTGATGGTGGCCATTCTTTCTGGAGTGAGGTGAAATCTTGATTTGTTTCAGTTTGCATTTCGTTAATGGTCGGTGATGCTGAACATCCTTTCATCTGTGTTTTGGCCATCTGCACGTCTTCTTCTGTGAAATGTCACTGTCCAAAAAGCCCCAGATTGAAAATCCCTATCACAAAAATAGTTGTTGACGTTGATCACAGTTTTAAAAAGCCGCGGGTGGGTTAGGACAATGCAGGGCCTGATACCTTCCTTCCCCGCAGGCACTGCGTGGAGTGTGACATGCGACCCTCGGGTTCAGAGTGAAAACCACAAGGCCCAGGACCAGCCCAGGTCAGGTCCAGCTCTGGGGTACTGCGTGGGGCGAGCCCATCACCCATTCTTCACAAGCCCTGGAGCCACAGAAGCAAGGAAGAGCTAGGCGCTCTGAGCTCCCAGAGCCAACCCTCGCTAGGCCTGGCTCCCTGGCCGCTTCCTCCTGCAAATGCACGCGGCAGGAGGGACAGACCCGGGACCCACACAGCATAAGCCTGCGGATGTCTGTCTGTCTGTCTGTGCCTCATGCCATCTTTTAAACCTGAGAAAGGACACAGGTTTTAGTTAGATGTGTTTAGACTTCTATCTGGAAGAAGCAGAGGACTCAGATTTCTAAGGAGCACTCATCCATTCCAGTGCCCGGCACACTCGGGCTCTTGGCACTTGCCCCCGTGGCCATGGCACCTGCTGGGCCTCGAGAGCATCTCATGTGTGGCCCCTGAAGCCCAACGCTGAACCACCCAGTGCAGCAGCCAATGGCAGAGAACACAGGTGGCTCTTCACTCAAGCTGCTGTCTCAGGTACCTCTCCCTTTGCTTCTGATCCCAGTAGACCTAAACAAGGCCACAGGAAGCCTCTTCATATTTTAATTACCATTCCGCCCAACCTTGGAGAAGAAAAAGGAAACAGTGCCACCTAACTGTGTAAGAAGCTTCGTTCTTGAGGTCTTCCTTCCCGCATGTTAATTACCAGCCAGAGCCATTCACTTCCAATTCGTCTTTATCTCAGCCCACTGGATAAACTCTAACAAAGGAAGCCCGCCAGTGGCTGTCTTCCCAAAGCAAGCAGGGTGTCAACATTCATGCATCTAAGGAAATAGCAAACTCTTGTTCCTTGAGGAAATATTGCTCAGGGAAAATCCACAGAGTAAATTTTATTCAGCTAAACTTAAAATCTTTCGAGATGAGTTTTCTTTACGTGAGAGGCTGAAGTACTAAGAACATCATTCCATTCCCTCCCCAATCAGTTCTACCACAGAAAATCTGAGTTGGGGAAAGGTTCTTATTCAGTGAAACACTAGCAAGTTACAGAAAAGCAGGAACTGAAATCCACATGGATGTACTCTCAAGCGCTGCAGAAATGCCAAGCTTTAAAACACACCTGCCTGGGGGCTGTAAAGGCTTGTGGGGCAAACCCCGCCAGGTAGGATGCCCTGCGTCCTAACCTTGGAAGACTCCTTTTGCACCAGGATCTGGGCCACTGCCAGCCCTTCTAAAACGAGAGTGAGTCTCAAGCAAGCCCATGCGCCAACTTCTCTTCCTCAGAGCCTGGTTTGAGTGCAAATCCAGCTCAGAGCCTGGTTTGAGTGCAAATCCACGCTAGCTGCTGAGGCCGTGGCTGCACTTCTGATGTTTTCATCCACTGCCTGCAGTTACAGCATAAGACTATGTAAGAGGCAAAGTGACAGAAAACCCAGAGGTGACATCAGAGAGTGACTGTAAACGTCTGTGCTTCCACCCCTGTGAATGACTTGGGAAGCTTCTTGAGAGCGCGACGCACGTGAGCAGTAATTAAACACAGCGAAGCGCTGGCTCCAAAATCAGTGCCACCTCTTGGGAATTAACATCAACAGCTACCGTGAAAATAAAACCTAGCCAAAATAAAATAAAATAAAATAAAAACTCCACCTCGAAAACCAGAGACCAAACATGCCAGGCCCATCCACCTATCTGCACCTGGCCCCCCTTACAGAACAGCCGCTGGGCCAGAGAACCAGCCGTGGAGGCAGATGAGCGAGGAGAGGCGGATGGGGTTGGCGTTTTTCATCTCTGGTTTTCTAGGCTGATTGTTTTCAGCTAGGTCTCATTTTCGGGGAAACGCGGCGGGTTCAGAGGGACACAAAGCACCTGTCACCAGCACCAGGGCTGAGCTTCACCCACTGGGTGGGAAAGCGAAACCCGACCCCCGGATTTTCTTCCACCAGCGCTGTCCAGTGTCAGAGCCGAGACTCACAAGGTGCCCTCCGTCTGCACTCAGGAACCAGCACGCGACTGTGTTTAAATCAGGCGACTCCTCGGCCTCCTCTCGGTCTCTAGTTTCCGTCATTAGAAGAAGACTTTGGAAGCCCAGAGATCCAGCCCTTCACACTCGCCCCGCACCACATCGGGTCCTCAGGACAGCAGCAGGCGGCCGAGCTGGAGGACCGAACCGTGCGCAGGGACAGGAGCAGCGCGCCCCGTCCCGCACGGGGTGTGCGGGTGGGTGACATCGGCACACAGAGTGTTTCCCGCCCTTGGAAGAACCGCTGGCAGATGTCACCATGTACTCCTTTTATATGTCACTATTCAGTCTCTGAGTTTTGATTCACTGTCATGTGTCACTCAAAATACATGTGAGTCCCTGACGCTTTTGTTTTGTGTTTTGTTTTGTTTTATGGTACCAGACACTGAACCCAGGATCTTCTCACTGAGCTTTAACCCCGGCCCTTTTTTCAGTTCTTTTTAAATTCTGAGACAGGACCTTGCTATGTCACCGAGTTGCCCTGACTGGGCTTGAGCTTCTGACCCTCCCGCCCCATCCTCCCCGAGTGCTGCTATTACAGGTGTGCACCACTACGCCTGGTTTCCCTAAGGCTCCTTCCAGCATACTCAAGCTTCGAGAATGTACTGCAATCTAGTCTCACTCCCGCCTTTAGGTCAGACCTCAAAACGTGCCCGGGGACAGCAATGCACTGGACACGAAGATGGCAGCAGGATGAGAGGCGGGGAAAGCAGCTCACCTGTGAGGATTCGTGCACTGCAGTCAAACTCTGCAGGAGTAAACCTCATCGACTGGAATGAAAGCTCTCCCCCAGTTCCTACTTTAAAATTTGCAAATGGGACAGGAGGCTGCAAAGGCCCCGCCTTTTTGAGGGGGTGGGGCAGGCCCTTGGCAGTCCCTGAGCAGCTCCAAAGTGTCCCCCTGCGCCGTCTGTCGGCACTGCATCCCCGAAGCCAAGTGGCCAGGCACAGGGCACTGAGAGAGGTACAGGTAATGTGGGAGTACACACTGCAAGTGTGCACCGGGAGTGCGCAGCAGGACAAAAGGGGCACAGCTGTCATCACCCCAACCTCAGCAAGAAGCTGCTTTGGAAGCAGGAAACGGAGACATGATACAACTTCAGGACAAGGCTCTAGCTCTCGTAACCCATGAGGCCAGCAGCCCCAAGCCCAGGCCTCGAGACAGGCTCTCCCTATCTGTGTTGGTCCAGAAGCATAAAATGTACCAAAAGGACTTTCATTAGAAGAAAGATCTAGGATTTACATTATGGGTTCAGATTATATTCATCTTTCCAAAGTAATTACTTTGGGGAGCTATATATTTATTCTAATAATATTCCATTACTCGAAATGTGCTTTTAAAATTCCACACACAATCTATATTATCATTGGGGACCATGCAGAAATGACTCCTGTATTGGCTGGAAAGTTAAAATAAGACGCTTCTTATGCCCTTCCAATTCTGACCCGCATTCTGGCCTTCCAGGACGCAATGAACATCTGTGATATATTAAAATCACATAACTCAACTCCTTACACACTTGCACATTCATGTGTGTGCACACACGTAGCAAATATTATATGGCACCAATACAAGGGTCACTCAGATACCTTTTGATTTTATAGAAAGTCACTTTCAAGGCACTTCATTCATTTCAAGGTGAATCAAAGCCTGTGTGTTACGTTAGCCTCTGGTATCACAAATTTGATTGCAAATAATGCTTGTTAGACAATGTTTGCTAACTGAGTGAGAAACCAACATTTATCCATAGTATTTTCATTGTAAGGCTCAAGTTTGGAAGAATTAAGATGGTAACTTTTTGACTTCCAAAATTTATATGAAATAGGTTAATTATTTCTATAAAATAATATTCTTAGAAGGAAATAGCAGTGGATCACCCTAAACTCTTAGCAAAACTAATTTTCCCTTCATCAAATTTTCACCTGTCTCACTGCAAGTAATCAAAAGAATTTATTTAAATGTATCTGTTGAAACCAGTGGTTCTCAACAGGGGCAAAGAAATGAGGGTGGTATACAGCTCAGTAAATGTTTAAATTTTGTATTTTTTCTATGATTCTAGTAGCTCTTATCTCAGCCTGGAATACAGCTTTGTAAACTGAGGACCACTTTTTGTTTTGTGGGAAACTTTATCAAGAAAATTCACCATTTCAGAAAAGGGTGCCACTGGGCAAGATGCTCATCAAAGATTCCCTGCCCTCCCCTGCTACAACCCCCTGCACACCCTCACTGTAGATCTATGCACGGGTGCAAACACCAGCCCTTCCCCTGCTCACTGGGCAAATCACATCAAAACACTGTCAAACAAATATCATTTTATTGAAATTATAATCCACTGATTTCTCCATTTCATGACTATATTATCTTGTTTGAATTTTTAACCATAGAAGGTGAATTGTTACCTTATCAATTTCCATCCTGAATTCTGGAAGGTGTTACATATTATCAAAGGCTGATAAAGTTGGGACCCTGATCAATCAACATCTGGGAACATTCTTCTCTCTTAGTTCTTCTTACATTAGGTTCAAAATTCCACATAAAACAACAAAATACATCAGTGGATCCACCTTGGGCCATTATTTTCAACTTAAATTTGGAAGCCTTGGAGTGTGGGGGGCAAGTTCATGCTCCAGGAACAAAACAGAGATAGAAGGCTAGAAGGCTCCGTTTCCTGCCATCTCTTTAAAAGATTGTGTAATTTTTTTTTTTTTGCATCAGAAAAAAGATCCTAATGGCATAAGCAAGCATAATCCTAAAGAGGGATATAAAGAGAGTCTGAATATTTATTTGTCAATAGAATCTTCCTAACAGAAACTTGTACTGGAATGGATAAAAATCAAAATAGTTTGAAGAAGGCAAATGAAGTAAAGCGTCTGTTGAAATAACTTATAAACTGCTTTTATTTCTGGTTTTGTCTGAGCTTTTCAAACGCTCAGGCACAGGGCACATATTCGATGCTGGATCTATTGTTTTCCAGTCATGCAAACCTCAACAAGAACGTTCGATGGGGAGGATGAGATGTTCAATTTCCAAACAGTGAAACGAATCTTTCTGGTTTGTGCCCCTTGCAACATGGGCCACGCAGACCATAGGGGTCACACAGCTCCCAGGACAGCTCACGTCTCTGCCAGCGTCTGGTGGAAGCCACCCCTCCTCTGCCCGTGTCACCCGGACTCCGGAGGGTGGGCCACAGGACTCCACTCGCAGCACCCAGAGCTGGTGGGGCCACCTGGGCCTGCGCTGTGTCACCTTCCGCAGGGCTCCAGCTACAGAAGCACTGTCCCCGCAAGCTTGCCTCCTAGGGACCTGACGAGGATGCCCTCACTCCCCGCTCCCTCCCTGCAAGGGGGGCCACTGTTTCCCAGCCTGCCTGTCCCCAGGAGTCCCCGGCCCAAGAGCAAGGGGATTTCCTAGGCAGTCAGGACGGAGTGCTTTGTCGGGGGCCAGCCCAGGCACACCGGGGGTGCTCAGCGACGTTGCTGGAGGGTAAATGCACAGATAAGCAGCAAGCCCTCTGCAGCACGCAAGGGAGTCTTGCACTGAATCGGGGCTCCTGGTCATGAGCTTCCACAGCGGGGCCAGCTCTCAGAGTCTGTCCTGCTCCTTGTGTCTGTAACACCCACGGCCTAGCACAGCTTTGGCCAAAGTACACACTAAGTAAACATTTATGCAATCAGTGAACAAATGCACCCTTACTTAGCAGACACTCATACGATGGGCAACTCCCAACTGTATAAAAAGAATTCATTAGTACTCTAGAAGAAAATTCACCAAGCTGTTGAACTGCAAAGCTAAGCTGTGAAAGCAAAGGTGAGCACGACATCATAGAAAACCCCAGACGCTAGAAGGCCCAGGCAGGGGTCCAGCTCCACCATCATTCAGACGGAGAAATGGGACCAAATCTGCTTTTCAGTGTCTGTTCACAATTCATGTTTTTGCCACAGCTTGATCAACAGTAATTGCACTTGTGATCTGTATAGTTGTCAACAGGAACCAGTTATAACCCTAGAAACTATTTTACAAGATGCAATGAGTTTTGAACTCATAAGAAGTTCCCTAGGGTTAGGGAATTGGCTTTTGTTTCGCATTCTGATTCATGACTTCTGACCTTGGGAACATTGCTTTAGACTCTAGACCTCATTTCAGTCTTTAAAAAATAGGCTGAAGTGGATCAGTGGTTCTCAACCTGGTGATGATTCTGCCCTTCTGCTCCCTGCCCAGGGGACGTTTAGATATTTTCAGTTGTTGCAGCTAAGGAAGGGAGAGGCATTCTCCGGAGCCGTACAGACCTCTGCGACCAGGGATGCTGCTCCTTCACGTCCTACCGTGCACAGGACTCTACATGACAAAAACAAACAAACAAAACAAACCCTCACAAATGTTATGGTGGTGGAGGCCTGTCATCCTAGTACTTAGGAGGCTGAGGCAGGAGGATCATGAGATCAAGGCCAGTATGGGCTACTCAGAAAGCTATAGCACTCAGCTGAAAGCACCAGAAGCATGGATGACAACACAGTTGGACAGGATTGCATTTTAAAGTCACGCCTGTGAGCCTCGGCTTTGTGCGTTGGGTTGGTGATTGCTGTACAGCTGCACCCTGCCTGGCTTCTTGTGAGCCTTCTCACGCTGTCTACAGCCGTGGCTGTTGTTTCAGACACAGATGCATGCTCTTCTGGAAAGTGCAGCCATGCCTTCCCCTTGTTCTCAGAGTAGAAGAAAATGGCCCAAAGGATGTCTAGTGACCCAGTGCAGTAAAGTGGACGGACGGGCATCGCGCTGCACACAAAACCCAAGACCTGGGCAGCGCTGGCAGTGGGCGTGCACCTTCGGAGTCTTGGTCTGTTACCCAAGGGCCTCTTCTAAACTGGATGCTTGTACGCAGCTGCCTGGAAATCACTCTCACAGGCCCTGGGAATTAGATCACAGCAGGCTCCGGGCTTTGAAGAGAAAGGGAAAATGAAAATGCTTTGTCCTAGCCACCCTCAGTAGAGCACAAAATACAGATCTGGTGGCTCTGTGCTAGCATCTCTAATAATTCACCTTTAAAGTAGGGATGATTAGGGCTGGGGGTTTAGCTCAGCGGCACAAGTGCCTGCCTGGCAAGTATAAGGTCAGGAGTTCGATCCCTGGTACAAACAAACAAAACAAACAAACAAACAAACAAACCAGGGATGACCGGAACTAAAGGATATGATGACAGGGAATTAAAGAACAGTCTTTGTCATAAAGCAAAAATAGTACAATCTTTAAGTTTTATTTGATGTGTGGCCATAATAGTGAAAGATAGAGGGCTAAAAAATCAGTGCTTACCTTTCCAATCAAACCCAGAATCTTAGCTGATGACTCACAGAATCCCAAAATGTTAGCAAATTTGCAGAGTATCTTTCCTGTGTAAGCTATCACTGACGCTCTCAAAATCATTCACGCTTTCTTATAAGTGTCTTATAAGTGGGTTTCTTATAAGTGTCAGGCAGTTGGTAAGCTTTAGAAATACATATAAGAAGCCCTCACTTACCCCCCAAAATTTTCTTAAAAACACAGAAAGCAGATGACAGCCCTCATGGTAGGAAACCGGGCCCTTAAAGGAAAGTGGCATCCAGGCTTGGAGTGGCACCAAGTTGCCTGAAGGAGGAAAATCCACGGGCACTGGGTAGAGGTGTTGGCCAGGGACAGGACACCATGCCCCTCCAGTCACACAAAGGCAGTGGCCATGGCTGCCCCAACTCTCAGACAACTGGTGAGAAAAACTTGGACAATGGGAATATTTGGGGGGAAAAAGCCACAGAAGCATGAACGGCAATGTGGCAAAGCCTAGGCTACGCCCACATCCTGCTACCTCTGCCTGCAGCACCAACATGTGCCAGGGCCACAGGGCGGGGCCTGCAACAGCCGGATTCACTTGGGTTATTTCCAGGTACAGAATCCATAGGAAAAAAAGTCTGCACATCTGCTGAGGCCCCACAGGATGATGCACAAGAAAGGCCTCACGGTGAAGAGGAGAACACCCTGGTCGTGCTGCGAGGCGGGGCCATGGGGGATGACCGGGTGATGGGACACCATGTTCATCAGTGGATTAGTCCCCGGATGAGATCAGAGTTAAATGTGATGTTGGGAAGCGAAACCTGATCAGGGGCAGCTGGAGGCGTGGCCTGGAATGGTCTGGCTCCCTCCTTCCTGCTTGAGCCCTCTCTACTTCCTGATGCCTTGCCATGAGCTGTCTCTCCTCTGCCACACCCCTCTACCAAGCTGCCCTGCCTTACAGTTGAATGTGGACTGAAACCTCTGTAATAAACCATGACCTGAAATAAATCTCTTCTCCTTTAACTTGTGGTGTTGCATCTCAGTGATGAGAAAGTAACTATGACAGATCACAAATGAAGTACATTCAGCTAATTATTCAGCTGACTCTGGCTGTCAAACAGCAGACCAGAAGCTGCATATTATTCATTTTAGCAAGGACTTAAAAAGCTTCAGCATTTTAAATAGGGAGATATCATATCTTTTTTTAATGCAGATTTCCAACTTCCACTTGTTGGTGTTGGTTTTGGGGTGGTGTTGTTGCTGTTGTTGCTAATAACAGCTACTTTCATTAGTCCACACACAATCCCTGGTTTGCCACAGTTGCCACCACTTCCTATGCCCCCAGCACTGGGGATTTTTCCTGCTCTCATGGTCCTGGCGTTTAAAGAATTCTTACAGTAGACAAATCCCGCTGTTTGGTGTGCAAAGGTAAAAAAAAAATGGAACTGAGCTAAGAGAACTTGGGAGTTTTCCTCTGTCTGACAACTTCATTCAGTTGTCTTCTGGCCGGGTGGGTCCAATCTTCAGCCCACAGCTGGACACAGCTGGCTTGCCTGCCCCACACGAAGACTTGTCATGGACGGCATATAAAACAGACACAAGTAAAATAACTAACACGGATAACTAAGAAAGCTTCCATTTTTGTATTTTTTATTATAACAAAGAGGTGCCAGGAGATATTCAAATTGTTGAATTCAAACTGTTCAATCAGCCTCCATCTACCAGGCCAGTGTCCTACACACAGCCAGATCAGAAAGCCAAAGCCAAGAGCAGCAGCTCACCTATGAACCAGGCTTTGGACTGGAAGCTGTGCTAACCTGGATTCATTCCTGTGGGCCTGTAATCACAGCTACCATCTGTTTCCTGGGTTTTATTTAGAAACAAATCACAATTATGACAGTCAAAGGCAATTTTTTGAATGCTGTCACCCAAATCTGTCCCAGTTTATGGTTGAGTAGTAGTCCATTATGAATACATACATTTTCTTTATCCATTTGTCCACTGATGGGCATATAGGCCACTTCCAAAATTTAGCTATTATAGATTGTGCTGCTATAAACATGGGTATGCATTGGTCACTGCAATATGATGTTTTAATTCTTTCAAGAAGATACCTAGAAGGGGAATAACTGGATCTAATGGAGTTTCCAGTTTTGGTTTTCGAGGACTCTCCATACTGATTTTCATAGTGGTTTTACTAGTTTACATTCCCACCAACAATATAGAAGGGTTCCTTTTCCCCCATAGCACCATCAGAATTTATTATTGCTAAATTTCTTGATGACAGCCATTCCTTTTGGAGTAAAGTAGAATCTCAGTTTGTTTTAATTTTCATTTGTCTAATGACCAAAGATATTGAGTCATCCATAGAAAAATGAATGCACATTCAGCTAATTATTCAGCTGACTCTGCCTGTCAAACAGGTGACGCCATGATGTTAAGTGAAATAAATCAGACCCACAAGCTTAAATATGAGATGGTTTCTCTCAAAGGGGAAACCCAAAGTATAAATAATTTAAAAAGCAAAATAAAAGACAGGTGATATTATGCTGCCAACCTGGAACTGGACACCCTGCCCTGGGAACCAGCACCATTTACCTGTCATGCTCCAAGCGAGGTGACATTCAGCACGTGCTGAGTCCACGCACCTGCTATCACCTGCTACCACCTCCTTTACTCCTGCTATCACCACTGTCCTCCAGTCATTAAAAATATGATAAAGAAGAGATAAAGACAGATGATAGGAAACAGGGATATAAATCATCTGCAAGTAGAAAGGGGAAACAGAGATGGGGCAAGGTGGAAAGGAAAGGAGGACAAGGGGTATCAAAAAGAAGAAAGATGTGTTGCATACATGTGCCAACTCCTCATGAGAAACGTGATCGCTAGGTAGAGAAATCATACAAGTAAATATACATGGCATAAAATATAAAATAAAATGCTGCAACTCAAGAGATCCCAATTTTTAAGTCTGTTGTACTCCAACAATCGTGAAGAAAAGGTAATGGTTTATAATTGGAGAATCAGAGACCTTTCAGAGGGCTGGAGGGTCACAGTGTGAGCATGAACATTGGGACCACATGGAGGGAAACCAAGTAAAAATGGTCCATGCAGTTCAGTAACCATAGGCCTTCCTGGTCAGGACCAGAAAAGCCATCACAAAGCCTGCTTGCGGTCTGGTACAGGTGCCACGTGGGTTGTTGAAATACATGGGAGCCATCAGATGCATCGTGAACTAAGCAATATACAAAAGCCAACAGCCACAGGAAAGGGGGAAAGTCCATACCTGTCAAGCTCCAAACCAAATGCCCCACGCAATTCTGTTGCTTGACACACATCACAAACACACCAAGTTGTCTCCTAAAAGTCCCCTGCAGCCACTTAGATTTGCACTAGGAAACTCAAGTTGCCAGGTCTGCCTCTCCCTGTCTTCCCATCTCCAAAATCCTCCCCACTTCCAGACCAGACATCAGCGCGTCATCTTCAGTCCTCTCTTTTCCTCTATCCACAAGCAATTGTGTAAATTCTATGTCTAAAATCTCCAGGAGTCCCTCTATTTAATAAGTTCACCTTTGTGAATAGCAGCAAAGATGCTTTGCCCACCGAAGTCCTTGATTCATTCCCTCTGAAAAGTAGGGGGTAGGTAAATGACGAGTTCATCTAAAAAGCTATTTTAGTTTAAAAGTTATGAAAACAACTTGCATACAAAACGCTGTATATAAAAATGTTGTGCCAGGCACAGTGACTAAGGCTTGTAGTCCCAGCTATTTGGGAGGATGAGGTGGGAGGATTGCTTACATCCAGGAGTTCAAGGCCAGCCTGGGTAACATAAAAAGATCCCACCAAAAGAGAGAGGGAAACAGCAAGACAGAGAAGAGGGAGAGGGAGAGGGAGGGAGAGAGGGAGAGGGAGAGGGAGGGAGAGAGGGAGAGGGAGGGAGGCACAGAGAGAGAGAGAGAGAGAGAGAGAGAGACTGAGACTGTACTTTCTCACTCCTTAAACACATCCTCCCTAGCTAGATGTGGTGACAGAGAAAGCCATGCATGCCCGCTGCCCTCTTCCCTACAACCCCACCTGCTACTTTCCAAACGTCTTATTAATCAGTTATTAATTGTGGCAGCAACCACATTTTTATCACCTGACACCCTTAACATCCTCCCCCAGGAGGGACCCGAAAGCATCCTCCAAGATGCCTGATCTTGTCACAAGAATGCTTCAGGCCTGAGCTCAAGTCAACACAAAATGAAATGAAAGCATTCATCAGGTGACACTGAGCAGCGGCCCCTGCTGGGGTGACGTGGTCTCCAGGAGGAGCACAGGGCCGGAGGAGCGGAGCAGGGACAACGCCAATGGGCTCGGAGTCAAGGTTTCATTGTCCCATGCTAACAAGGAAAATCATTTGAACTGAACAGGGATAAATTCTCCTAAGGCACTATTCTAAAAATAATAATGCAAATGCTTAAACAAAAGATGACTCTATGTGGGTGAATGTATCCAAGAGCTTTGTTCCCCCTGAGTTTCTTCTAACTCATTGTTTTGTTTGGAGACAACACGATATTTATACGGCTTGCAGTTGGGGCCCTTTTGGACTATGTGAATCGCACACTGGTTTTTAATGGATCTGATTAGTTTTCTCCACTTAGAGGTACATGCCTACAACCAATTATCCTCAAGATATTTTTACCAGTATTTCCAGGATGGAAAGGCTTTGGAAGCTGCAAAATGATGTGCATGTGAAAGAGGGCCGACTCTCTTCCTAACACCTTACCAGCGAGTATTTCAGAGAGCACTGAGGTCAAGTTAACTGTATCTTCTCTGACCTGTCATCTGCAGTGAGACTTGACCTGGGTCCCTTCCAGTGGTCCTCTACTGGATTTCCATTTAGGGACACCTGACCCTCTTGGGAACTGTCACTGACCCCATCCACAGAGCTGCTCTTTTTTATCTGTGCTGACTCATCCATGCTATCTCAAGCTTTCCATGGTCACCCTCTAATGTCGTTGCTGAGTGTTTCCTAGCTAGCATTCTCTTGGTCCAGTATTAGTTCCTCTCCCTGATGAAGAGCTGTTTCAGGGTCTCTTTCCAAATTTTATAAACTGCATTTATCTACTCCGCCAAGGCCAGCCCTGCTGTGATCTCACCAGCAGCAGCAGCAGCAGCAGCAGCAATGTTCTTCTTTCATTAAAATAATGCACTGAAAGGATGAAGCCATCTCAGGAGGGTTCTGAACCTCTCCTCCGCCTCCAGAGAAGGGGAATTGGACCCAATGAACAGATGGAGAACAGAGAGGGCCGCTGCTTCCTACACAGTCCTCCTCACCTGGATTTCAGGTCCTGGGCAAGAATTCCAGGGTTTTCCATTGCAAAACCTCCTCACAATGGCATTGACATTCCCAAGTATTGCTTCATTGCTTATGGGTGGCATTGGCCCTCTATTTGCCCAATGTGTGCTTCAAGTCTGTGCCCTGACACTTAGCGCTCCCTCCTAAAGAGAAGTTAGAAGTATAACTGAAGACCCAAATCACTCAGCTACTGCAATGAACTAACTGTGCAGATGGAAAGCACATCTGAGATTCTATTTTTTTTTTTTTTTTGTCTTTTTGAGACAGGGTCACTCTGCAGTTTAGGCTGGCCTTGGGCACACTTTGTAGCCCAGACTCGTCTTGAACTCACAACGATCCTTCTGCCTCAGCCTCCCGAGTGCTGGGATTATAGGAGTGCACCACCACACCTGGCTGAGACTCTTGCGATATATGGATATATGGAAAGATTCAGCTTTTTCCCTTTAAAGAGGAACTGAAGGCAGTTCCTTAACTTGCCTCCACTCAACCTTCACCAATACCCTTTTTCAAACCCAGATTGAAAGCTCCTTCCAGAGGTGGGTCACACTCAGTGCCTGCTCTGACCCCAGCACTGCCCAGCATAGTACCAACTAAATGAGTCCACAGTCAAGGGCGGCACTCGACACAGCAGCTCAGCGTGGCCCACACCTGCGAGCACAATTTCTAGCATTTCCAGGCTCATCTCCCGGCTCCACCAGGCACGCCAAGCCAGAGCAGGGGGACCCAGTCCAGCCGACGCTCTGCAACCCCAGGAGGACACACAACACTTGTTCAGCCGAGCGCGAAAACGGAGCCTGTCTCGGCCACTGCGGGGACCAGGGAAACCTGAAGTCCGAGCATGGGTTCCACAGACCCAGGTGCCACAAGGGGCGGTGCCAAGCCGGGGAGCCACCGACTGCCTTTACTCAGCTCAGCCCGGGGCCCTGCCCCTCCCTGCGGCCAGAGGCTGGTAGGCCAGAAAGCCGGTCCTGGCACTAGCAAAGCCAGAGCAGGGGCCGCAGGGCAGGGCGGGGCCCACCTGCAGAGGCTCCTTCAGGGACTTGTCCTGGACACAGAGGCGATGGGCCAGGCGGGGATGGGCTGTCACTCCGGAGGACAGAGGACAGAAGCCACTGCCACCACGGTGGGCCGTGAGGAGCACAGAGGCTGCGGGTCTGGGGTCCCCCGTCCTGTCCTATCCCCATCCTGGACCTCATCCCGAGTCCCCCATCCTGTCCCTGTCCTGGCGGGCAGGCGGGCGCGAGGCGCGAGCACGCGGAACTTGTACTGGAGGCCGGGCGGGGCCCGCACCCCACAGCGCACGCGCGCCGCACCTGCACGCAGAGCCGTGCTCCAGCGGCGCGCTCTGCCTTCGGCCCCGCGGCCCGGCCCATTGCAGCCTCGCCAGCACCGCTGTCCGCGCAGGTCGGCGATTAACAGCAGGTGGTCGTGGAAGGCTGGCCGGTGAGCTCTGTGACTTGGGGATGGGATTCGCTCCCGCGGGCGTGACTTGTGTGTCAGTGCGAGCGTGCACAGGGCGGCTGGGAGGTGGGAAACACCTGCCGGCCCGCGGCTCTCGGCAGAAGATCAGCAATGCAGCACGATTCACAGTGACACTGCGGATGACCGCTTGGTTTATGATTGGCTGTACAAACCAACAATGACAGCTTCGGTTCTTTGGGCTACACTGGTCATTTCTCGGAGATAGGGTGTGGTGCTGTTATCGAAGAGAAAGATTTTAGACCCCTTGCTGATGCAGCTTTAGAATTTGGAATGATGATCAGGGGGATTTATAAACGCAAACACGCACAGTCCGTGCCTTACTCACTAAAGGAAAAAAAGATCTCCGCACTAACGCAACAAAACAAAAAAAAAAGCAGGAAAGCAAAAAGTAGTGGTGTACTAAGAAAAGTACACGTTAATGAAAAGGTGCTGTTATTTCCACCTCACTTTAACAAGTCCGTGTGAAGATTTTATAGAGCTGTGATGCGGTTCCCTGACCACAGACCCACCGGAGGGCCCCGGCTTTGGAGACTGGATCCCTGCGTGAGGTTAGGGTGTTCCCAGGGCCTGGGCGGGGCTCCCTCTGCCTGCTAGTCACGGGACACGGTGGTTTCTCTCTCCTCCTTCTTCTTATTCTTTTTCTCCTACCACCTCCTCTTCCTCATCATTTTCCTTCTTCTCCTTCTTCTTTCCTCCTTTTCATCTTTT
Source organism: Dasyprocta punctata (assembly GCA_004363535.1). NCBI lineage: Eukaryota > Metazoa > Chordata > Mammalia > Rodentia > Dasyproctidae > Dasyprocta > Dasyprocta punctata. The sequence goes on from RJWM01013766.1 coordinate 34,054, forward strand.
CCTTCCCTTCTTCCCTCCTCCTCTTCCTTCTCCTCGTTCTCCTCCTCTCTTCATTTTCTTTCTTCTTCCTTCCTCTTCTCCCTCTCCTTTTCCTTCCCTTCCACTTCCTTCTCTGGGAAGGGACAGTACTTCAGTTACTGCGGCCAAGTCCAGCCCTGCCTGGTGCTGTTTATCTGTTCTTAAAGGCTCTCGTCTCCGTGACAATAATGTCAGAATGTCCTGGGCACAGAGAGGGTTAGGGTACTTTTGGCTTAACCTGCTGTTACAAACATCATTATTAATGTTGCACAGAATCCACAAAAGCTGAGTGGAAATCCCAGTAGAGTGAATATACATTACCTGTCTTCACTGTTTGTAGAACAGGATTATTACTATTGTAATATGTTTCTGAATTATATTTGGTTTACGTTTATAAAAGCCGAGGTGCTGTTTTCAAGGATAGTTTTTTAAAAGAAAAAGGAGGCACCTGTAAAGTTAGTAGAAAACTTCATCCAGGGCTCCTGTGTAAGTGCACAGTTGCATAGTACTGACAACTTGGACTGTGGTCCAAGGAATTGACATTTGTTCTAAACTGTGCTTGTTACAGTTGATACATTGTGTCAACTTGAGAAGTTTAGAAGTTTAAGAGACTCAGCAGAGAGCCATTTACTTTGTAAATATCCTCATCCTGTGCAAGAGGAAGGCCCAGAGATTTTGTGGGTGCTACATCTGCCCTGGAGGGAGGGTGGGCTGTGTACAATACAAGGGAGGAGAAGAAGCTTGTTCCCCCTCTTGCTTTTGCCCTGGCTGCTTTTGCTGGCTGCTGCGTGGAAGTGTTGCCCCAGTGCCATGCCACCCTGCCTTGGAGCCAGCTGATTATGGACTGAAACCTCCACAAACTGTAAGGAAATAAACCTTTGCTTTCTTCATTTTGGGTGTTGGGTATTTTGTCTCAGCAACATGAAAAAAGTAACCGAGACAGTACTGTTATTCAAATTCTATGGAAATATAAACATGGTCACATCAGTATATTCCTTACAGATTTTTTTTTAAAATCTATTGTAGTAAATCACTTGAACAACGGCAGATTAATATGAAATAGCCATGTTGTTGATCATCATAACTTTATCAAAAGTCCATTGACAGCAAAGGAATTAAGAACACCAGTAGTTATTTTTTAAATTCAGTTGAATCTAACAAACTCCAGGTGCATGGTTGGTATTGACCAGAGGGACAAGGATGGTTTATTGTTGGGTTGGGACACCCTGGTGGCATGGTAGACACAGAAGAATTCTGAAATGTAGATCACCCCACTGTAACAATCACATCCTTCTAGAACTTGTTAGTGTCCATCTATGCTTCCTGGTGGCCATGCAGGGAACGGCGCACCTCTGCCACACCTTCTGCGCTGCCACTTCCGCCATGGGGCCAGCCAACCATGGACTGCGTTCACAGAAACTAACTAAAACGATTTTGTGCCAAAATAAGCTCTCTTCCTTTAAGTGGCAGGTGTTAGGTATTTTGTCCCAGCAATGGGAAAGTGATGAATATAATAGGTGCTTCTATTTATTTTCTACATAGGACTAAGTCACATTGCTCTATTATTTGACCAATAGCAGGATTGGCTGATGACACAGATGTGTTTGAAGACTCACAATTGTTTCCTAGTGTAGGCTTCAAATAGGGCCATGCGTGAGAAACTGGCTGGGAGGGAATTCCTGGGCGTGGTTGTACACTTAAGGTTATTGTAATATAATTCTATGCTTGCTCCACAGACAAATTGTCCATAGTGGTTCACATGACTTCCTTTGTCACCTTTTATCTTCTGCAATTGCTATCAAGTTAGTGCTCATATTAATGCCACTATTAATAATTTTTTCTGTTGTAGTTTCTCTGTTAGAATAATGTGTGGCTAAGTGGACTGCCCAACATTAAATTTCCTTTCACAGGATGCAATATAAAGAGTTGGAAAGTTCTATTTAAATGTAAATATTGATTCATAAAGAAGTGTAAATTATTTTGAAACATCAAAACTGATTTTTTAAAAAACTACCCCACAATGTTTAGCAAGATAAAGTTAGCAAGGTAATATGTACATTATGCTGTTTTGAATAAATGACTTCATGAAAATTCTGTTTCATTTTACATTTGCACAGATTAACAACACTGCCTCCAGGTCCTCTCCTGGAATTCCTAAAAACCCAGCTGGTACACAATATTTCTGAAGGATCCACACATCAGTAAGCAAACTCACTACACCAGAACTGAATAAGCCAACAGAATTCGGGGAAGGGCAGGAGAAGTCAGAAATCTGTCAATCCCTCTCATCTCATTTTCATATATATTGATGGCACAACCATGCCATTTCCAAGGCAAGAGACCTAGCAAAAGGAAAATTCAGTGGTAGGGAATTCATATTTTTTCTAATAGCAATGTCCCCAAAATAATGGAACCTTGATACGCATTGTCTGAAAATAGCAGGTGGCCTATAGTGAGGAAGGCAGGCTAGGAGGCGGCAAGGTAGTGCCCTCCTGTGACTGTCGTGGGCCCATCGGGAAGAAAGGCTGGCTGTGCAGGGGGTGTGTCACGATGTGTGTGTCACGATGTGTGTGTCATGACGCAGAACACACGTTAGGGATCGTCAGGACTGGGAGCTGGGTCAGTTTCAGCACCGCGGGCCCGGAAAGCTGACTTTTCTAGTGCTCGGAGCAGTAATCAGGTTAAGCGACCCAACTGGGTGCCAGGGACAGACACAAACACTTCCTGCATCAGTGTTTCCTGCTCTGCACGCTGCCACCACTACAGTCTACAGAGGAGGGCGGATGGCGTCAGAAGCCGGCCAAGTGACCGTGAAGGCCAAAGCAGGAGAGCTGCCCTTAAACCGGGAAAGGGCCGACGAGTGGCCACTGTGTGACGCACCGTTCTCACAGAGGGGTATCTCCCGCCAGGAGACCGCAGGCTGCAGGAACTGAGTGGGCCGGTGTTAAATGACTTCTGCTTCCCTCCTGGAGTCCAGACTTTGGGATTTTACTGGTCACCACCTTGACTGGATGTGGATGACCTAAGGACTCCATCGGCAACGCACTGGCGCATTCCGTCTCGGGGAAGGCTACTTCTCCAGAATAAGCTTGGCTCTCTGACAGGGTGGCTACTTGTGTTCTCTTAAACCAATCTCCAAACTCTAAAAGTACCTTCCTGGCATCCCTCAGGTACTAGCTGCCAAAATCCAAACTCATTTGAAATATTTCCATTTTACATTTAATTTTCCCTATTTGAATAAAACATTAGCCAAAGTAGAAAGAATCTTTTTTTATACATAGTATATTATTTTAATATCTATGCCATTAAACAGCAAGGTTCAATTTTGGAGGATTGAATATGCATTTGCACTTTTTCGTTTTGATGCCCCAAATTCAAATTCTTACAAAATGCATTTCTATGTTTGGAAATACTGTCTTGATCCAGAACTGTTAGAACGGCATTTCCACCAAAAGCTAAAAAGACCATTCATCCTCAGAGGATGTGTTGTGTGTGTCTTTAGACTGCTAGACTACCAGGGGTACACGAGTACATTGAACATTAGTATTATCTGTTTCTCTATTTCTCAGTTGAATACACTTTATTACTTTATGTTACTGAGCCACCAATATTATCCTGAAAACAAAAAATATTCAGATACAGATGAGTAGATACATAGCAGTATATTTATAAGAATATGTTTGATATTTGGTTCCTTGCACGGAGCTCCTAAAACCAGAATTTCCTGAGTGGTAGGGGTGCCTTGTTGGTCAGAAGGTACCCCTTCTGGTCACCCCTGAATTTATGCTAATGAAGTGCCTTAGGGCAGGGCCTCAGTATGGGCTCAGTGCAAGCGGGCTGGTCACCTGGGAAGACTGCATGCTGGCGGCTGGGAACTTCCGGCCCACCTGTCCCCCTCTTTGAAGGGTGGCTGGGGGCTGAAGATTTAGCTCTCCCCTAAAACTGTACCACCCAGCTTCACTGAGCTTCTGAGTAGGCAGACCCCCATCTGGTGGGGACAGGAGTGAGTGAGTGGCTGTGGAGTTAGATGTTCAAGTGTAAGGTTGTTTCTCAGTGCAGTGACAGGTGAGGCGAAAGGTCCCGTCCTCCCCTAAAACTTGAATGTTGATTTGAGTAAATTCATCATTTCTGTTTCAGGGACAAAGCTACAGGGAGCAAATGCCAAAGTCTGGCATGCAGCATGGTCACTCCTGTGTTCCCTGACGTCTGATTCGTGTCCCTGACAGCCACTCTCTTTCCTATTCGTTTCCCCCTCCATGGCCGCACCCACACCGGTAGCACAGAGTCTTCCTTCTTCCTCGCCTGCCAGACTCCTCAGAATCTCCCTGCGGCTTTGCTTAGCTCCAACTCGGGCAGTCTCACACCCACCGCAGGACTGCTTCCCGTCCCCTTAAAGATAAAGGTACCCCTGAATCGTCCCCTTGATGGTTCCCTGTGCTATCCACTCACTCACCTGCTGCCTCCCTAAGTACTATTTGACAATACTGAACCCGGGGTAAAAGTCTGTGCTTTGGTTTTGGTCAGGAAAAAAAAACCCTAATGAAGGCACTTAAAGAAAGGCAACTTTACTGTGCAAATCAGGGGTGTTGGGAGAAGTCTTTCCTTCCCTCCTTCCTTCCTTCTTTTCTTTCTTCCTTCTTTGCTTCCTTCCTTCCTTCTTTCTTTTCTTTCTATCTTATATTTTCCCCTCCCTGTTACCTACTTCAGGCTCTTATCATCCATCTGCAGGTCTGTATTAGAACTAATAGATTTGTATGAACATTTTTCTTTCAGCACCCACATAATTGCTTCAGAAGGGAACAGAAAATAAGTCAACTGGTAAAAGGAATTAAAAAGAAATATCTCTTTTTCTTTCTTTCTTTTTTTTTTTTCTGTAGAGCAACAGAAGAGATGCAAAGACTTCATCTTTGCCCGCCCCTTTCCCTGGCTGAAAAACTCCGCTCTTCCTCTCACCCTTGGGGGCTCATTGCCTCCTCCTGCCCGGATCAGTACTCCTTGGGTAGCCACTCAATTCTTTAAAAACCTCAGCCTTTACCTTTGTCTCCAGCATCTCCCTTTCAGGGTCCTTCTCTCCATTCTCCCCACCTTTTGCTACAGAACCTAAAGACCATCGAGGTCAGGAACAGAAATTTCCTCCCTGGGTAGATGAGGCCAGGTGGGAAGTGGGTGTGGGTGTGTGGATGGGGCCAGTCAGGGAGGACAGGATTGGGGGAACTGCGAGGTGTACGTGTGAGACGTTCACCCAGCACGTTTGTCCTGGGCTTACGGTTTTCAAAGCATGTCCTAAAGCATTGCTTCCTCACAAGCCACAACCCAGGAGTGCTTCCCTCCTGTTGCAGCATAAGCAAGACGTCAAACTTAAGCCCATGGCTTCAGAATAAAAGATTCTCCCTCTTCCTCCCCGCTGGGATCTCACTGCTCCAGGTCTCAGCTCTGTCTGCCAGGAAGACCTTCTTGATTTCCAGGCCAGATCTCACCATACTCCCCAAAGCCTGCCTGGCCCTACCTGGCCCACGGGTACGGATTCAGGCCTCCAAGGCCACCCAGCTCCGCTCCATCTCTCCCACTGTCCGCGGGCTCACTCCGTGCTCAGGTCAGCTCCAGGTTGGATTCATTTTCCCAAAAAAAGACTTATCTGGAGCGCTCCTCCCTCAAGGCCTCTTAGCACTGACACTTGGTACAGCTGAGTGTTCTTCATTGTGGAAACCTCCTCCGAGAAGCTCGCAGAGCTTTGCTTCTGTTCTTCTACGAGCATTATATTTATTCATCAATGCATTTTATAGTATTTGGATTTTTACTGTAATCATGCGTTTCATTACACATAATTCTGACAACTCTATGGTGTTCTTAAGAAGGGGATCCATATCTTTTAAGTTTAAACTTTTAATTATCTGTGAAGTTTTGCTGTTAATTTTTATCTTTCTTAAAAAGAAGAAAAAAGCAGAAGTTATTTAATTCACACCCACTTATCCACCAATCAGAAGGAAACAAAACACTATCAAGTCAGACTCCTTTACCAGTCAGTCACTCATTTGTCTCTGCTTCACTCCTCAAAGGCAATCACTTTTACAAATTTAGCATTTATTGCTTTCCCATGAACTTTTATACTGAGGTTTTCTCAGTTTTGGGCCTGGTAGAGAAATCTCTCCTTGCCTCAGGTTATAAAAAAATAATGCACTGTTTTCATCTCTTTTCATCTTGCTGTGTAAGAACCTCTAGTATGTGTGGAATCAGGGAGGGTTGTAGGCAAGCTTACTTTTTGTTCCTGATTCTAACGAGAATTGGAAATTCTAGAGTCACTCTGTTTACTGTCGGCTTTTATGGGGATGCTTTTCAGGTTGCAGAAGTGTCATTATCTCCTGTTACTGACTGTCTTGTGTTCACTTGTTTGGCGGATTTTACTTGAGCACAGTTAGATGTTACCAGATGCTTTTCTGCTTCCTATTGAAATAACCAGGTTTTCTCTTCTCCGCCTTTCATAACGACTTGCACCATAGAGTTTATTCCTCCCTTTCTGGGGGACCTGAACCACCCTCATCAGAAAGTCAGTTCCATGTTGCTCTTGGATGTGTGCTTTATTGCCTGTAACCTCGCCTTCCGGTTTTGCTTTGTCGGCTGCTTTTCTCTTCCCAGTGTTGGTTTTCCTCCGGGCCTTTGCCAGGGGCCTTCCTCCTCCTCTTCCCCTGTGCACCGGCTCACTCTGCCACCTCCTAGGGGATCAGACACAGGCCCCAGACAGGAAGGAGTTGGCCTGATTCTCAGGCTTTCTCCTTGTGGCTGAACTCCACGAATCCAGCCTGGCAAGAGCTACAGCCTCCTGCAGCAAAACTTGCTGTTTTCTGGCTCCTTTCACAGCTCAGAGAACTGCACCCAAGGTACTGAGCCTGGCTCCAGCCCTCCAGGGTATGCAGAGTCCTTTTGGGCAGGACTGGAACTGCCGCCACCCTCCAGCACTTCAGGATCCAGACACTCCCAGGAGCACAGTTTCAGCCCCTGTGTCCCTCTGTGTGGGTATTTGTTGCTAGAACATAGAGAAGTGTGAAATTCATTTGAATTTCTCCCAGTGGCTTTATTTGCATGGGGACCAGTGCTTCAGCCATGAACACAGAGGCTTTTCCAAGCTTCCTTTTTAACGTGACTGTAATACTCCATCAGCACCTTGCACAGTTCTTGGCATGGGGCAGGTGCTCCAAGGGGTCTCTGGAATCGAAACCACCATGTTCAATTGAAATCATCATGTTCAAGCAGAAATAATTTTAACCAAAATTCCCATAGAATGTTCATGATTTTTGGCAATATTCTTCATAGAGGCTTTTATCAATGAGCCAAGGACTTCTTTTTCTCCTTTACATTCCATTTTAACCTTTGAGGGAACTTTTTAGTATCATTTTTTCCTTGTCCAGTATAGGGCTTTGGTTATATTCTAGCATTTGTCAAGACCCCTTTACATCTTCCTTTTAAATATTTCTCTCCATCTTTACACCACCTCTCACTCTGATGTTAGTATCACTTTTCTATGTTACAAATGGGAAAATAATTATTTTTTCTTTTTTCTCCAATACTGCTCATTGTTTCATTTATTTCTGACAATCCAAACTTGAGAGCATCGCATCTTGAATAACCAGATATTTATTGGCAAAATGCTTAATAGTGATTATGTTGGCCAGTTTTCCATTACTGTCACAAACACCTGAAACAAATCACAAATCAGTTTTTAGAGCAAACACAGTTTAGTCCCACAGTTCTGGGGTTTTCAGGCCATGGACCTTTGGCTACCCTTTGCTCTGGGCCTGCGCTGAGGCAGCAACCATGACCCAGGGGGCAGGTGACAAAGCAAACCGTTTACATCATCACTGAGAATCCAAAGAAAAGAAGCAACTGAGGTCCCGTGATCCCCTTGAAGGTCACCCCAAGGACCTAGCACCTCCCTCTCACTTGACCTGCCCAAGTCTGCAGTGGCCTTTGTAGGATGGTCCAGATCCAAACTACAGCAGCTTTATTTTCTTGAAAAATTAATAATATTTATTATTTCAAAATGTGAGTCTAACTCAATATTTAGAAATCAATTCACACAACTATGCATAATCTCTTTTCTGATAATAAATATAAATAGTTGATTTAACACCTTGGAAGAGATTTGATTTCTTTTACTTTTTGAAAAAGATACATTTGAGTCCAAAGAAAAAAATTGTATGAGCAAAGCAAATGTCTGTTATCCCCCTTCTGCTGTGAACATGATGCTTCATTCTTACTCTGAGGGTCTTCTGTATCACACTTCCTGAACGCAGTCTGTTTCTGCCAGGAATAGATATTCCTGTGCTGAAAATGTACAAACTCATGGGCATCTTCTTAGCCCATCTGTTTTGCTCTAGTTTCTTTTTTCTATGAATTTTTCAAATGGACACATAAAAACTGTACAGATCTCTTGAGTTCCCTGTGATGCTTCAATGCATGCATACATTGTGTAATGCTCAAATCAGGGTGTCTTAGCTATTTTTCTCATTGCTGAGACAAAATATCCAACACCCATAAGTTAAGGGAAGAAAAGTTTATTTGGCTCAGAGTTTGTAGAGGTTCAGTCCATAGCTGGCTGACTCCAAGGCAGCGTGGCCCAGCAGAGGAGCATGGCAGAGAAGAAACAGTCCATGGCAGGGCAGGCAGACAGCAGCAAACAGAAAGCAACAGCAGCAAGCCTCCCTTTCCCTTTTATCCCATCCAGGCTACAAGCCTTTTGGGTATTGCCACCCATACCCTGGGTGGCCTTTCCCATTATCCACCTCCAGAACTGTGATCAACCAATTAGTGGACTAATCCAGTACCCAGTATCACACCCTTAATCGACATTCACACACCCAAGATCCAGCTACATCCAAAAAGCCCCATCTATGACTGCATGAGGCTTGTGGGTGGGGGGAGACATCTAGATATAAGGTAAGCATATCTGTCTCCTCAAATATTTATCAATTTTTGAGGTGAAGGAAAAAGAAACAAAATCCCTTGAGCTTTTTTTTTAATGTATATATACAGTATAAATTCACTCTCTATATTTATTCTACTGTGCAACTAAAACCAGAACTTAGTTCTCCTATCTGAACTTAGGTCTTCTATCTGATTGTCACTCTAATTCCCTTACCCTATCTCTCTTTCTTTGCAGCCTCTGGTACCCACCATTCTACCATCTACTTCTGTGTGCTATTATCCAGCTTTGGCGGGAGGGAAACATAACTCATCAAGCTGATGACTTAAAATGTTATTTTTCTATTAAAGTCAGTATGGGTATATTATGGTGTAAGAAAATGCCTGGACTCTTAAGATAAAACAGGAGGCTTCAAAAATCATGTTACCATTCTGGAAAATTATTTGCATCTTCTCTATTCCCAAAAAGCTCATTTGATCATTCAGATGTTGCCCTTTGGTTAGAATTCTAACTCCTTTATAATTTCACTCATGCATTCATTTGTAACAAAAGCTTTGTGGCTGGCAAAATGAGCCAGGCTGTTTATAGGTTACCTGTTCCTTCCACTCCTGTATTTTGATCCAGGGGGAAGATTAACATCTGCTATGGTATAGAATGACCTATGGAGTTGTTCGTTCACAAAATACTGATTTGTAGCTCAAGGCGACATGACCATTTTCACCTGTCCACAGTGGTATTATATGATGCCTTTCACATTTTACTGTAGAGCAGCCATATTCATTTTTTTAGAATCAGAACTAAGACAACTGTTACCATTGTAAGCATTTTACCATGGCTCACACTGGGCAAGTGGGGAGGAAAACTATTGTTCCCTGGTTCTTTGAGTGGTCACCTGCCCACAGGAGAAACCACCGGAAGACAGAATGCGAGTGCTGACTCATCATGCTACATGGGCTCAGGTGTGTATGTTTATTCACAAAATAATTATCATATTGTTTTAAAGGAAAGTATAAGAGAGAGGGGGAAGAAAGGACAGGTAAAGGGTCTTAAAAAGATGCGTTCTGTGCATGCAGCAACTCCTCATCATGACTGCAATCATTACGGACTGCAAACAGGTACTGATAAAAATAAAAATTAAAAAAATAAAGGAAAGATTAAGAATGCAATAAAAACTAATTCAATGTATTTATTTCCTTTCAAATGCTCTCATTTTTGGCAAACACTGTTGTTGTCACATAGTGGAAATCAAGACTTGCAATGCACTGCTTTTCCAAATTAATTTCAATTATATTTCCATACGTCAGGAGGGTTTTCAAAGTTGGCATTTTTATACCTCTGTTTCATAAAACTAATTTTCCTGGATATTTTCATACATCAGCATGAAGCCCTCAGCTGACACTTGCACAGCTGTGCAGTGAGCTCCTGTGGGAATATGTCACATTTTGCTCAGCCAACTCCTAGTCCTAGATGTTTGGGTTTTTCCCTGCTGTGTTTTTGTTTAAACAGCATTCCTATAAATATTTTTAAATAAATAAATTTTAAATCTGTTTACTTCCTTACCCCATGTTTTAAAGAGAAGAACTCTTACGCCAGATCGTACCCAGTAGTTTCCTAGCATCACATTTTTCTTTTGACAGAAAAACTGAAACAATTGATAATGTAATCAGAAAGATTTGATTTAGGTCACTCTCGACTCCAACAGCATTGTTGGTTTTACAGAGTAAACAGGCACATAACAGTATGGAGGGATCGATCAACTTACACTTAATAAATAAAGGAGAGTGATCCGAGGTGACTTGGGTGATGTCTTCTTATCTGTAGAGTTCCCTACCACTGAATGCTCCATTCATTTCCTTTAATCATTTATCAAGGGGAGCTGAGGGTTAGCCTTTATAAATTCTTGTCAATTATTTGCATATTTTAGAAAGAAACCTTGGTGGGATTGCAGGCATGGTGGTGCACACCTGTAATCCCAGTGCTTGAGACACCAAGGAAGGAGGATTGCTATGAGCTCAAGGCCTGTAAGGGCTACACAGTGAGTTCAAGCCCAGCCTAAACGACATAATAAGACTTTGTCTCAAAAAAAAAAAAAACAAAAAGAAAGAAAGAAAGAAAGCCTTTAAAAAAAAGAATATGAAATATGTCAAGCACACAGAAATTATAGAAGGCATAGAACATATCATAAAAACATATCAATCTGTAAATTCAGTATTTTCCTATATTTACTTAGATTTGCTTTTGTCTATTTTGTTTTTTTACAAGATGCTGGGTCTTCCTCCTCCTCTAAAGGTAACCATAACTCAAAGTGCAGGGTATATTATAACTATGCATGCCTGTATAATATTCATAAACATATACATAAAAATATATAGCAGGTTTTGCTGCTTTCAAATGTTATTTGACTGTTCTGTACATATCACACTATAATGTTTTCTTTTCCTATTATTGTTATGCTATTTAACATCATCCACTTTGAAATATAGGTCTAGTGCATTTATTTTAGAGGTTGTATAGTATTTCAAATTATTCATTGCTTTCTGATTGAAGATCATGTCAGTTTCTAATTTTTTTAATTACAAATCATGACTCAATGAGCACCTTCTTGTATCCCATTTTGTGCCCATTATATATCTGATAAAATAAATACTTTTAAGTTTTGTAATTTCTTTAAAGAATTTTGAGGTCATAGAGGAATTCCCACACATTTTAGTTTTCATACTTAAATGCTGAATTCACTCGAAGTTCGACTCTTTTTCGAGGCACATGTGATGCTCACACCCTGTTTTTCTGTGATGGTTAATGAACGGTCTTCCAGTCCTTATTGAAGCCTCCATTCCCCATTACTCAGTTATTTCTGCCATAGACAATTTCTAACTTCACTGTGTCTGTGCTTTGGGGTCCTTTCTTCTGGTTCACTGGTGTACTGATCTTTCACCAGACTTTGGCTTTGTCATATGTCTGTATCTGACAGGAATGCCCCTTCTTTGGTCCTCGAGATTTTATTGCTGATTCTTGTTCCTTCACTCCTCCATACAAAAGTAGGCATCACTTAGGGTAGGGGAGGCACTCACTGGTTGACAGTCAGCCACCTCCAGGCTCCCCACACCACCAGCCTCTCTGGGGCCTCACTTAACATTCACTAGAGAAGCAGAGCAAGATGACCCTTGAGCAAGACATTTTGGGGGATCGTCTCCCTGCAGGTGCACCAATTTGAAGAGGTAGTCACTCATCAAACTATCTTCAGACGAGCCAGGTGAGAGGTCACAGTTCCTAGTGATAGTGCAGTGATGCGAAAAGGGACAGTGAATCAGAGCAGGATGGGCAGAGGCAACAGCGTCACCTAATAAGCCAGTTCTATTTCAGGAGGAGAAAGGGTTAAGTCCAGGCCTCAGACTTAAAATACAATACCAGGTGAAAGCCAGACAGGGCTTGAGAACAGTAAGTGGATAGATGGCTTATTCAAAGAGATCATACCAGAAAAATTCCTGGATCTACACAGAGATAAAAACATCAGGCACAGACTGGCCAAAGGTCCTCAGTCAGCTTTTACTCAATCCAGCCTACTCAAGGCATAATCAATCTCTCAAGGCTAACAATAAAGAGAAGATTTTGGTGGCAGCAAGAAAAAAGAAAAAGATTACACGGAAGGCAGTCCCAGCTCATCTGACAGCGGCAGGCTTCTCGGCAGAAATCTTACAAACTAAGGAAGGGTGGTGTGCGAGCTTCACGGTTCAGAAGGAACCAAGTCGGAGGACTGCACCCAGCCGCGCTGGCCTTTGACAGTGAAGATGGGATAAACATAACCCCAGAGAATGCATCTCCACCAAACCTCTACTAGAACAAGCGCTAAAAGGAGTTCTGCGCTGAAAGAAGAAACATTAACAAAGAATAAAACATCAGAAAATTCGAAGCTCACTGGTAAGAGAAACTATACAGACAAATTCGGGATGCTCCAGTATTGTGAATCAGATACATAAACCATTAGTATCTTTAATATAAAAAGACTAAACAACAAAACGGCTGCAAATAATAACTACATTAACATATTAGAGACAGGAAACAGAAAGATAAAGCAGGATATCAAGCATCAAAATGTAGAGAGGAATGAAGGTCAAGTTAAGAGTTCTTATTTGTATTTTTTATATCTGTTTTGTTTCTTTTCTTAGCTTCATGATCACATTATGTTGCTACCATTTAAACATAGCTGGTTATAATTGAAGAATTTATTTTGTCAGTGTAATTGCAACTTTGAACCAAAAATCTTTAATAGATAAAGCAAAAATAATAAGCAAGAAGTCAAGACACTATGAAAGTAAACCATTTAATTACAAAAGAAGACTATAAGTGAGGGAGAAAAAAGAACTATCATAAAACTAGAAAACAAGTTATAAGTTGACTATTATAAGACCTTATTGATAATTACTTTACGCGTAAGTGTATTAAATTCACCAATTAGAATAGTGACTGAATAAAACAAAACAGACAAGCAACAACCAAATAAGATCCAACTATATACATTGCCTAAAGAAACTCACTTCGTCTCTAAGGGCATGCACAGAATGACAGTAAAAGACTGGAATAAGATAGTCCATGCAGATGAAATCTAAAGAAAATAGGAGTCATGCTTACACCAGATCAAACAGACTTTAAAATGAAATTAGCATATGAACTATTGTCTGGGACAGAGCATATATTAAGCCGTAAAAATGTCTTAACACATTTTTAAAAATTGAAATCATATTGACTATCTTCTCTGATCACAATACAATAAAACTAGAAATCAATGACAGGAAAAAACTTTAGAAACTATAACGAAACAAAAAAGCAGGATGACACCAAATAAATAAGCTGCCATTGTACCTCAAGAAGCTGGAAAAACAAGAACTAAACCAAAAATCAGCAGAGGGAAAGAAGTAAAACTCACGCAAAAGATCAGCATAATGAAGAGCTGATTTCTCAAAAAGATCAGAAAAAGGCAGATTTTACTAGACCAATTAAGAAAATGCAAATAAATAGTATTGGAGAGGAAAAGGAACATATTATATAACTGTCACCACAAACATATAAAGGATCTTTAGAGTATTATCAAAACTACATATGAACGAACAATAACTACTAAGAAAAGGACACATTCCTAAGCACAGCACCTTAACGAGACTGACTCATGAGGGAATCGAGTACCCAAAAAGACCAGTCACGAATAACAAGACTGACTCACTACTAAAAAGGCTCTCATCAGTGAAAAGCTCAGAACCACAGGGTTTCACTGAAGAGTTCTATAAAACATCTAAAGAAGAACTAATACCAATCCTCCTTAAATTACTGCACCACGTTTAGGAGGAAGGAAGTCTACCTGATGCATTTATATGAGACTCGCCTCACCCTGATACCAGAGCCAGGTAAGATGCATGGGAAACCCTCAGTCTAATACTACTCCCGTTAGCAACTCACACTCCCTGAGTTACACCACCAGACCGGCTCGCGGTTCTCCAGGAATAATCACACCATAATACATGGCCCCTCCTTTGTCCTTAGAGCTGCACTGCTGACTGTTTTTGAAAGCAGATGAAAACATCAAATGGCTCAATCTAGAAGAACTAACACCAATCCTTTTATGTATGAGAAAACTGAGGGCAACCTCTTCTGTTAGAAAAGGCTCCTGGGGATGCACCATATCAAAAAGCAAACACGTGCCTAGGTGGATTGTCCTGATTACTCCCCGTGGCCTGTTGTGGAATTTCTTATACTCCCTGGGCCTTCCTCTTTGGTGCTAGGTGGAGAACTGTTGAACTCCAGCAAATAGAGACTTTGAAGTCTTAGTTTTCAGGAGGCGGAAAGACAAGCTGTACACATAGCCGGCTCTACCCCGAGAGCAAGCCCGAAACACGCGCAGGGAGGACGGGGGCCTGCGCTGGGCCGCCCTGCACGGAGGACCTCTGAGCTCCCGAGGCCCTGCCGTGGGCGGGTCAAAAGCTCCGCCACCCCAGCTTGGCAAGCTGAGGAGAGAGGGCTCTGATGCGAGGGTTTGCAGCAGCACAGAGCCGTGGGGGTGCTGCTGGGGCTGGGACTGTCCAGCCCTCTCCCCTGGAGGGCCGGGAGGGGTCTTGAGCCTCCCACCACGCCCAGGAGGAGGGAGCCACTACCTGGAAGTGCACTATTTCTAATTTAGTTTTCCTTGAAAGATAGTCCTCGGTATACACTGTGTATTTCCGGGACGCTAAGCAGCCATGCACCTATGGCGACGTTATGTTGCCGGGGTGTGTGTGTGTGTGTGTGTGTGTGTGTGTGTGTGTTTCGTTTTTTTATTTTAAAGAGGAAAAAACAGTAAAAATGAAGACACAAAATTTCAAAACAATAGGAGAGTAACGATGGTTAATACTTGGCTCTTTGTTATCTTCAGAGTAGTTGCTCAGATTACAAGATATCAGCAGTTATTTGCCCAAATGTTAACACAAACCTTTCTTTTTGACGAATTAGGAAAAATTAGTAATATAGCTATCTTAACTACATATATATATATATATTTTTTATTTTGCTTTTCCCTTCCTTTTTTCTCCATTCCCCCATTCCAGTTTCTATTTCTTTTTGAAGCTTCTTTTCATTTCACAATATCTATTGTACATGTTGGACCTTATTTACACTTTCAGCTTCTCACACTAGGGAGACGATATGATGTTTACACGTGAGTCTGGTTTATCTCTCTTATGCTTATGGTGTCAAGTTGCACCCATTTACCTAGAAAAGACTCCAGTATATCCTATTTATGGCTGAGTAGTACTGCATTGTATAAAAAGACATCTTTTTTATCCATTCCTCAGTTGATGGGCATTTGGATTGTTTCCAAGATCTAGCTGTTATAGATTGTGTTGCTATAAACATGGGTGCACATATATCACTGTGGTACAATGTTTTTAATTCTTCTGGGAAGATACCCAGGAAGGGAATAGCTGGGTCAAATGGGCCCTCCAATCCTAGTTTCTTTAGTAATCTTCACACTGATTTCCACAGTGGATGCAGCAGCCTACACTCCCACCAACAGTGGAGAAGGGTTCTTTTTTCCCCACAGCTCCTCCTGCCTTTGTTATTGGTTGATTTCTTGATCTTGGGCATTCTTTCTGGAGTGAGATGAAATCTCAGTCATGTTTTCATTTGCATCTCTTGAATGACCAGTGATATGCAACATTATTTTGTGTCCTGCTAAAAAACATAAGAAGCCATGACATGCTGGCAATGTCACCCACCTGGGTAAGTCTTCCTAGGACCTGGGAGGCTTCACTCTGTTCCACTCAGCATCCTGGAGAAGGAACACAGCCCCTTCTCCCTCTTTACCACCTACTTAGAGTATGCTCTGACTTCTTGGCTCATTCTTTCTCTCTGCTGCCATCGAGGTCCCACAGAGCAAAGGCTGGGTTCTGTGTGTCTGTCTGTCTGTCTGTCTGTCTCTGTCTCTGTCTCTCTCTCTTCCCTGCCCTGTGAGAGGGCTTATGACATAATGGTGATTATTTTCTGAATTTTTGAGTAAATGTTACAAAATTTAAATCTTAAGGAAAAGTGTGTGTATTTCCATGTATATACATGTATTCTATACCTTTCTACCATGTACATCATATGATATATATTTATTTGCATACATAAGTCAATATCCATTTTTTGTAAGTCAATATTCATTTTTTTATTCTTTTTCAACTTAGATCTAATTAATGAATACCTGTGAGAAATTCAAATTGAAGAAAATCACCAATATTACCATATTTCTATGCTTACTTGATCCTAGCCCTGTCCCATCAGGGAGTGAATTTTGGTAATTACAACTCGATTATGTACTGTTCTTTCTCCCTGGCCTCCTTGACCACCTCCCATTGTGCTGAAGGGTAACGAGGACAAACTCAGCCTTAAGCGTCCCATCGCTGTCACCAAGCTATCTACCTTCACTGTCCCTAGATGGTGTCTTTGAGCCCTACTTCTCTTTCAGGTTCTTATCCAGTCTAAGCAGGACTCCACCGCCACAAAAGTAGATGGCAAGTGACACAGGTCAGTGCGATTTTCTCCATCTTGTTCTCTCAGGGATGCTCTAGTTGTCATCACCTCTGACTCTGAGAAAATTTAAAAAGAAGTGGAGAGAGTCCATTCGTGAATCCAAGGGAAGTTTGACATCTGTTGGGGACCAAAAGTTCACAGTGTCTGGTTTTGTGTATTTTCCTGTGGGATGAAAGAAAGGATTAGGATTATTGGTCCCACCCATCTGAGACTTCCCATTGGCTCTTCTTAGTGTAAGATCATCTATGCCTTCGTGAGTCATCTCAGGATTATACTCATGGTCAAGATACTTCTCCAAAATTAATATAATCTGCTACTTAGAAAAGTCTTTGAACCACTCCCAAGATCCTGCTGAGTTTCCTGTGTTTTCCATTTTAATCCCTTCCTTGATTGAAAAAGTAAATACAGGCTGCCCAGAGACAGGTCTTGTCTTAGCCTTCAGAGTCTCAAACTCTACAGAAGGGTTTTGATCCTCCTGGAGCCCTAAAATCATACCACTTACCTCATTTATTTTAACCTTCGCCATACAATCTAGGCCAGGTCCCCAATAGACACCACTGCTGTCGAGCACATTCCTCGAAACAGACCACAGTGATGATGCTCCCGGGCATGACGTGATGGCCATGGCTGGACACTGAGCTGAGTACTTCACAGACTGCCCCCTGGCTTCTCAGAGCGACCCTATGGTGGGAGGTTCGGTAATGGGCAGCCAGAGACAGAGGGGTCCCTGTCAACCTTCCCTGTGGGCTGAGTGACTGAACTAAGGAGCTGGCCATGGGAAATGGTCCTAGATGACCACATGACTCTAATGGAGAGGGGGCAGAGGGAGGCTGGACATGGGCAAAAGAGAGGTGGGCAGTGGGGCTGCAGAGTCAGAATCTGGGATGCCAGCAGCCACCAGGGCTGCAAAGGTGGGAAGGGAGCTCCTGAGGGCCCCGGAGTGTGGGAGACAACTTGAGCGGGTCCCTTTGAATGCAGATCAAATGGTGCAACTTTGATTATATAGAGATTTATTTCCTTATGTTGATATATACAGAGCTGACTATGGTATTTCCTTTTCTCTTCAATTGGCTCTAAGCATTGCAAATAAGGCTAGCTGAGGTACTGATATGTAATCTCTAAAGCCGTCTGACAGTGTCTCCCATAGTGATCTCTGTAAAACATATAGGCACAATGGGATGGCAGAGCCAGTGAGCTTCAGGAATATTGACTGGGTATGAGCCTCGAGAAAGAGGCTGTGAGTCTCCAGGGCATAAAAGTTTACATATCAGAAGCAGGTACTGGTATGTAGTCTTTAAAGCCATCAGACAGTGTCCTAGTTCCTCCCATAGTGAC
>RJWM01013767.1:0-52361 GCA_004363535.1 Dasyprocta punctata
AAGCACATCCAGGAACAAGAAAGAATAGGACTTATGATTAATCAGAGGAAGGTAGGGATATTTATGAATTAGAATCTGGATTTGATGATGAATTAGGAAGGGAGGAAGACTACAGAAAGATTGCCTACCGATCTCTGTCCTGGAAATGAATGATGATAGAAGGCAAAAGCAACAGTAGGTTTGTGGGAAAAGTTGCTTGTTCCTCAAAAAGGTTTTTCTTTGTTCGTTTCAATTTTCTTTTAAATGAAAAAGAACAGTATATTTTCATTGTAATAAGTGAAACAACCCAAAGATACAAGACAATAAAGTTAATAGTCTCTCCTCTTCTTTGTATACAGAGTGAGACATATGTAAAAGAGACACCACATATGAAATAATTTCCCTAATTATCTTTTTTAATATAGAAAAGAGACAACTACAGAAATTGGAAAAAATATGTAAATAATCATGGTACCGAACCCAGATGAGCTATTTACTTTCTTACATATCACCAAGAAAAAATCCCAGAATCCCATGATATAAGCATTTTTCCTAACTGTAACTCCTCACTGAAAATGTCAAGTACCTGCACAAGGTCAGAAAGTGTATTTCACCAAAAGTTCAGCAAAGAAGCAGCTTATGAAATGTATTCTTTCATTTATGTGTTTTCCACTGACATTATGTTAAGCTAATGGGTCCTAATATAAGCTACTGAGAATTTATAACAGTAATAAAATTTGGCTAGCACACTCTTGTTTGCAAGATAATAGTAATCTATCCTCCTTCATACCCTCCTACCCTCCCCTTATGACACTGAGGAGACCAATAAGTGTAGGATTTCATGCCATCTTCTCGAGTGTGTGTGTACACATGTATACATATGTATGATTTTGATAATGGTTGTTTTATTTTATAGAAAATGAGGCTATACCTATACGAAAGCCCATTTATATATAAAACCCCATAAAATGAAATATATAAAAAATATATATTCCTGCAACTTGATTTTTTCACTTGACAACACTGCAGTGGATATACTCTGGATCAATGGTAGCAAACCCATAGCATATGTACCAACGTGGGCTGTTAGTATCATTGAAAGCTCTAAAAGGTTCATCATCACCCTATGTCAATATACAACAATCTAACTCTTTTTGAATAATGTGTGTATGGTAGATCTTTCCACATCCTTTTATTTTCAATTTGCTTATCATGTTTCAAATACATTTCTTATAGATAGCAATATTTAGTTCATTTTTAAAATCTATTCTTCCCATCTCCTATTTTTTCTTTTCAACCCTAGTAATATCTTTAATTCTAAGATGCCATCATAGTGAAAAATCTTAACTTTTATACTGCATAATTATAGTCAAAGTGTTATGTATTTTGCTTATAATTACACAGTAATTATAAATGTTTAGTACCAAACTGATGACAAACACTATTTTGTTGAAAAAGTTTTACATTTAAAAGAAATACCTGTAAAATCTGAGGCACTAGATCACAACTAATATCAGATTTTTATGAAAAACAATTTATATTGGGGAAAAATGGGGCATTATTTGAAAACATTGCATACTTGAATTAACAAATGTGAAAATATTGTAACTCAAAATCCTCAAGACAGAAAATAAAACTATATATATTTATCATTTGAAGTTTTTTTTACAGTTGAGATTCTTCTCCAAATTTACAAAAATAAAGTCAGGAAACACTGAAAACAGCAAGATTCTTCTCCTTTTTTTTCTTTTTCTTTTAATAACTAATTCCAATAACCTGAATAGAAATTTTCAAATTTTTCTTTTGGTAAAATTGCATTTTTTATTTTATTTTGTTTTATTTTATTTTTATTTTGAAGAGAATAAAACCAAGTGAAATAAAACAGAATAGTCAATCAAAACAAAACGGACATGGTACCTGACTTCAAAAAAAGATAAAAGGAAATCAATAATGGTTACCGTAATGCCTCTTGTTATCTTCAAAATGACTGCCCATACCATCAGGCATAATAAAATCAAACAAAATACTACAGAATAAAACCAATAAAAACAAAACAATGGAAGAAATACAGGACTTCAAAACAATAGTAAAACAACAGTGGTTACCATAATGCCTCTTGTTATCTTCTAAGTAGTTGCCTATATCATCAGACATAATACAATTAGACAAATCAAAATAGAATAAAATGACTCAAAACAAAACAATGAAAGCAATACAGGGCTTCAAAACAAGGTAATAGGAAATCAATAATGGCTACCATAATGTATTTTGTTATCTTTGAAATAGCTGTCCATGCCATCAAATAAAATAAAATTAGACAAACCAAGAAAGAATAAAACCAAACTAAACAGAACAATGAAAAAAATATGGGATTCAAATCACTATAATAGATTAACAATGGCCACTGCCTTTCCTTCCCCTTTTTAGACACTTCCTCCCCTATCACTTTTACAATATGTATTGTGTATTTTGAATCTCACTAACTCCTTTAGTTTTTTATACTAGGGAGACAACACAATGTTCACCCATGTGACTCTGGATCATTTCATCCATGAGCATGATCTCAAGTTGTATCCATTTACCTACAAGAGCCTCAAGGTTATCTTTCTTTATAGCTGAGTAGCTTTCCATTGTATAAAATTGCCATGTCTTTCTTGTCCACTGTGCAGCTAATGGGCAAGCTACCCCCACTTCTTTCTAGTTCCCTGTCACATAAAGCATTGTTCTCTCTCCTTTGACTTTCAGTCTATGAATCCCCTTTCAAATTAAAAGTGCTTCTTGTATACAGCATATTGATGGATCCTGCCTCCTGATCCACTCTGCCTGTGTTTCTTCCTATTGGTGAATTGAGGCTGTCTATATTAATGGTTATGGCCAAAATGCACTGCCTCATCTCTGCCATGCTATTTTCCTTTCATTGGAGGCCTACTTTTCCCCTCCATTCAATTGTCTACACTGCTCAGTTGATACCCCTCTGCTGCTGGTCCTGGAGCTGTGGTCTTTTTTTTAAATCTCTCTTTAGAATGCTTTTCAGTATTCTTTTTTTTTTTTTTTTGGTGGCACCTGGGATTGAACTCACAACCTTGGCCTGCCAGACAGGCACTTAAGCCACTGAACCAAACTACCAGCCCTAGTTTTTTGAGGCAGGGTTGCACTATGTAGCTCAGATTGGCCTTGCACTCACGTTGTAGCCCAAGCTGGCCTTGAACTCACAATGCTCCTCCTACCTCAGCCTCCCAAGTGCTAGGATTAAAGGTGTGCGCCACCATACCCGGCTCCTTTAGTATTCTTTGTAGGGTTGGTTTGGTGGTCATGAATTCCTAGGATTAAAGGTGTGTGCCACCATACCCGGCTCCTTTAGTATTCTTTGTAGGGTTGGTTTGGTGGTCATGAATTCCTTCAGTTGTTCTTTGTCATGGAAGTATCTTGTTTCCTCTTTAATTTTAAAAGATAGTTTTGCAGGGTACATCAGTCTGGGTTGGTAGTTGTTTTCTTTCAGGACTTGAAATATTTCACTCCAAGCTCTTCTTGACTTGATGGTTTGTGTTGAGAAGTCTGTCATGATTCTGATGGATTTTCCTTTATAAATGATATATTTCTTTTCTCTAACAGCTTTTAATATTCTGTTCTTGTGCTGAATTTCTGAGATCTTGATTATTATATGTCTGGGTGTAGATTTATTTTGGTTATGGCTAGCTGGAGTTCTATATGCTTCACTTATCTGAATGTCACTTCCTTTTCCCATGCTTGGGAAGTTTTCTGGTATTATTTCTGTAAACAGACTTTTAATGCCACTTGTGTTGACCCCTGCTTTTTCACTCACACCTATTATTCTTAAGTTATGTTTCTTTGGGTTGTCTTGCAGCCATTGAATTACTTCAGGTTCCTTGTTATTTTTAAGAGATCTTTCCTCTCATGGTCACAAGTTGCAAACCTGTCTTCAAGGTTTGAAAGTCTATCTTCAGTTTCTTTCAAATGGTTTTGCCAGTTTTCAATGGAATTTTTAATTTCCTGGATATCTCTTTGAATCTGTTTCATGTATTCTAAATCTTTTTTGTATTGTTCATTCAAGGTTTCCCTCATTTTCCTATGCTCCTCTATTTTTTTAAATCTATGTCTTCTTTAGAGGTGCTTAGCAATTCTTTTATTATGTTTTTCATTTCTTCTTTTAGTTGAGTTAGTATTTCTGTTCTAATTTCTTTTATAGCCTTGTGAAGTTGTTTCTTTACTTCAGTTGCCATCACTTCAGAAACTTCAGGTGTGTGTTTCTTTATCTCTTCCATTTTTGCATCTCCTGGACTTGCTCTGCTTGGATCAGAGGCCAGAGAGTGCCTTTTGCTTTTTTTGTCTTGACATATTCCTGGGTTTTTCTGGACAAGTGGATACTAGGGTCCTAGGCACTTCCTGCATTGGCTACAATTTCTCTGAAGTGAGACTGTTTGGTCTTCTAGCCAGTGCTGGCTACAGGTATCTGATGATGGCCATTGGGTGTGCTGGTGCAGGGCTGTCTGCTGCTTTTCCTACCCTGTGTTGGCTCCTTGATGGCTGGTGGAGTGTGCACAGGGGCAGGACTGGCCACTGCCTGCAAACCTGGGCTGGTCACTTGCGGGGATCCTCCATTACCTCCCATGTAGTGAGGGGGTGGGGCCAGCCGCCACCTCCAGACTGAGCTGGCTACCCACAGGAAACCTCCACAGTGGCCTCTAGAATGTGCACAGGGGTGTGGCTCAGTCTGAGCAATTTCTGCGGGTCTGCACCCAGCTAGAAGTTGCTGGATGAAGCTGGTAGAAGTTCTGGTTTCACGGTTATCCAGCCTGACTCCAAAATGGTTCCTAGCCTATTGCTCTCTCCTGCAGGAGGACCAAGTCCTCTGCACTCACCACCAGCCAGTGCAATCTTCCAGGTCTGCTGCTTCCCTCCACTGCCACTCCCCTCCAATGCTGCATCTCTCTGCAGAGGCCTCCAGGGTCATCAGCCACCATGTCACCTTGATCATGTGTCCCCAGATTCCAACAGCTCCTCTTGCACAGTGGGTCTGACTCTGGGTAAATGTGTCACCAGCTACTGCCTTCTTCATTTAAGTTTTTCTTTTTACTCTTTCTGTGGGCTTCAGTTCTCACTTTAGAGTCTTCCTGAGTCCAGGGGACCCACTTCCTTCCTTCTTGTCTTCCCCACAATGCTCTATTCCAGCACCTGCACTGTATCTCTGAGAGGCTGTTTACTCTGCTGCTTACTGTTCCACCATCTTCCCAGAAGCCCTAAAATTACATTCTTAAATTAAAAGTTATGACTAAAATATTAATATGATATCTCATCAATTTCAAAATTATATACAAATAAAAAACAGTTTTTATAAGTCATTGTTTCTTAAAATCACTTCTACATCTGCATAAAATTTACTGCTATTTTAAGTACATTCCTTTACTGATATCAATACTAGCCCTTAGAGAGTACCTGGATATACCAAGCAAAATCTGTTCCTAGTAAAGACCATCATTATCCAAAACTGAAGCTCAACATTTTTAACCTGCCTTCAAGAAATGTTTAAGAAAGCAGAGAACCCTTTTTCACATGTCAGTAAGTAAACAAATATTAACAATATAAGGAAAATCTTTGTAAATGTAATCAAGTTAAAACGAAGTCATTAAGGTGGACCCTAACCCACTATAACTATTGTCCTTATAAAAAGAGGGAAATTTAGTCCAGCACTTGGAAGGCTGAGACGGGAGGAGCCCTGTGAGTTCAAGCTTAGCCTGGCTAATTAGTAAGTTCAAGTCCAGCTTGGCTACATAATAAGTTCAAGGCCAGCCTGAATTACATAGCGAGACCCTGTCTCAAAAAAACCAAAATAAATAAATAAGTAAATAGGAAATTTAGACAAAGACGTAGAGAAAGGAAAACACCATGTGAAGATGCAAATGTAGAAGAAAGATACCCAAATGAAAATGGGGCCAGGGATTGTATAGTTGTTCTAACTTCTTCAGGTCCATGATCCTGTTACATTCTCTCCTATACAAAGTTCAGGATTTTGGAAAAAAGTATCTGTTGCAACATCTAACTTCCAGTCATTTTGAGAAAGACTACTGCAGTTTCTTTCACTAGATTCTGTGAAGATCATAAACTTTTGAACTTTATCCTTTTGCAATGATTTCAACTTGTACACACTGATCTCCCCCATGCCTCTCCCCTCCTCCTCTGGCTCTGAGAGAATGAACTGTCCCAGAGGCAGCAGCTCCTCTCAAGGACTCTTCTGGCTCCTGTTGATTCACAGTGATGCTCCTCCACTCCCACTACTCCTCCTGGAAGCTCCAGGAGGCTGCCAGGACCTCAGGAGCCAGAAGGAAGGGGTCTGGTTGGGTTCGGTAGGGCACCAGCTTCAGCCAGCATGGGACATCCCTGGCCCAATCTCTATCTTTTAATCTGATACATTAGGACTGTTTACATTTTACATAATTGTATTAGTTTCCTAGGATCGCTGTAACAAAGATATTAGCTGGGAGGTTTAAAATGACAGAAATTTATTCTCTCATGGTTCTGGAAGCTAGAGATCTAAAATCAAGGTGTTGGCAGGACTACACTCCATCCAGAGCCTCTAGGAAAAGATCTTTTCTTTTCTTTTCTTTTTAATTAAGTTAAGAAGTATGTATTGAATAATTCTGAATGTTACATATGCCAAAATCATAGGAAATTCATTAACACCCAAAGAAGCTTGCTTCTTGCTCTCCCAAAGCTTATATTCTATCAATGGATCAGCAAAAAGTAAATAAACTGATAAATTATCAAGAAGTAAAAGATGGTAACTAAGTTGTCTCCTCAAGGTTATGTTTTCTGCTTTTTTAATTTTAAAAAGGATAAAACAGAATAAAACCAATAAAAGCAAACCAGTGTAAGAGATACAGGACTTCAAAACATTATGAAATCAACAATAGTTACCATAATGCCTTTTGATGTCTTCAAAATAGCTGCAGATAACTTTGGACATAGTAAAAATCAAACAAAACAGAATAGAATAGAAACAATAAAAACAAAACAATGAATGTGATAAAGGACTTCAAAATAAGCCAATAGTAAATCCAAAATTGCTACTATAATATATCTTGCTATCTTTGAAATAGCTGCTCTTGCCATTGGATTTGACATAATCAAATAAAACAAAAGAGAATACAACCCGACCTGCAAAACAATGGAAATGAAATAGGACTTCCAAAACCAGACCACAGGGAACCAACAATGGCTGCAACCCTCAGAAGGAGATCCCCCTAGATGTCACATTGCCTACGACTATCCTGTGAACCTATGATCAGACCACTGGCCCTAGACCTGCAATGTTAGTGAAACACAAAAGCACCACAGGCATCCAATAGTATTTCACCTCCATAGCTATCATTACAGCCTGTTTTTCTCTGGATAAGCTGGTTGCTTACACGTGGGGGTGGGGGTTGGCACTTCTTGTTTGCCAGCCTTGGCATTGGAAGGGCCTGGGGTCTGTCTGTTCTAGTCTGGTGGCAGCCTGTGCATGGTGCTGGTTCCCAGACTGGGCTTGCTTGCTGCTGTGACCATTGTTCTCTCTACCCCCGGTCTGTGAATGGTGCTGACTCACAGAGACAGGCTGGGGTCTGGCTGTTCCAGTCTGGTAGCAGCCCATGCATTGTGCTGGTTCCCAGACTGGGCTTGCTTGCTGGTGCGGCCTTGTTCTTTCTTCTCCCCAGTCTATGAATGGCCCAGGAGAGGATCTTTCTTTGCCTCTTCCAGGTTCTAGTGGTATGGCCTCAGGCAGCCCTTGTCATAACTCCAATCCCTGGCCCCATTTTCATTTGGGTATCTTTCTTCTACATTTGCATCTTCACATGGTGTTTTCCTTTCTCTACATCTTTGTCTAAATTTCCTATTTATTTATCTATTTATTTTGGTTTTGCTTCTAAATAAGGTCACCTTTAAAGGTACTGGGTATTAGAACTTCAAAATATCTTTTTAGGGAACACAGTACAGCCCCTAATAGTAATTATCCATATGTTAAAACTTGAGTCTGATATTTTATTATTCACTTTCTGTTTGTTTCTTCTGTTTCTTCATGTGTATTTTCTTGCTTTCCTGGGGGCTACTTGAAAAGTTTTTAGGTTTTATCTTGATTTATTTGTGGTATTTTAAAGTCTACTCCTGTACAGACTATTCTTAATGGTTGTGCTAGATATTACAGTGTGTAACTTACCAAAGTCTTTTGGTATCCCTTTTTTACCACTTTGAAGTGAAGAAACTTTACTTATATTTGATTTCTTTTTTCTTCTCCATTTAAAAAATATATGATTGTCTTAAATATTTCCTCTATATACATACATTTCCTCTACACACCTCTACATATCAGATGGTATTATGAGTTTTGCTTTAACTATCAAATATGATTTAAGAACCTCATGAAGAGGATAGTGTATCTGTATTTTTGCCCATTCTAGTGTTCTGTTCTTTCTGAAGTTACAGGGTTTCTCTTATTTTCTTTCTATTTAGAGAGTTTCCTTTAGCCATTTTGTAAAGGTAGATTTGCTAGCAAGAAATTATCTCAATTTTCATTTATCTGAAGGAGCATTCTGCCAGTTACAGAGTCTGTGATTAACTTTCTTTTAAAGCAATGTTTACTGAAAGAACAGCTTTGGATGTGGCTCAGTGGTGGAGCACTTGCTTAGGATGTGCCTTGGGTACAATCTCTACTACCACAAAAATAATAGCAACAACAATAATAAAAACATTTATTTTTAGAATAGTTTTAGATTTTGTCTTAGTTACTTTTCACTCGTTGTTGAGACAGAATACCTGAGGCCCAAAATTAGGAAAGGAAAGGTTTATTTCTTACAGTTTCTCTGGAGTTTCAGTCCATACTTAGTTGGCTCCAAGGCAACATGGCTTGGCAGGGCTGCCGTTCGTGATGGCTGCCAAACAGCAAGGTACGCTGGTGAGAGAGAGAGAGGGTGGAAGTGCAAGAGTGGGCAGAAGACCCGCCTCCTTTGCACTGTATCTCAGCTCCACCCCTGGGTGGGTGTAGCACTCACATCACCAATCCCAGCTCTAGACAACAAACCGGACACAAGCGCCAGACTCAGCCCCATCAAAAGTATATGAGGACTTGGGGGTACATAGTATCACCCAATACAGATTTAAAGAAAATTTACATAATATAAAGAGCTCCCATAGAGCCTACATCCATTATCTCCTATTACTAACATTTATATCATTTTAGCACATTTGTTACAATTAGTGAAGCAATACTGATATATTATTATTAAAGCTCATATTTTATGCAGGGTTCCTTCATTTTAATCTAATGGCTTTTATCTTTTCCAATACACCATCCAGAATATCATGTTATATTTAGTTATCATTTTCCCTTGGGCTTCTAAAGACTGTGATAATTTCTCACACATTAATTGTTCTTGATGACCTTGATGGTTTTGAGGAATACTCTCAACTGTTTTATAAAATATTGGAATTTGATGTTTCTCATAATTAAGATAGATTATGGATTTGGGAGAGGAGGATTAAAGAGGTAAAAAAAATTTGTGTCAAGGACAAATACTATGAAAATGACTTGTCACTGTTGGTGTTGGCCTTTGCCATCTGGCTAAGGTGTCTGTCAGCATGCTCCACAGGACAGTCATCTTTCCCCCCTCTCCATACTATACTTTTTTTTTTTTGGCATGGTACTGGGGATTGAGCCTAGGGCCTTCTCACTGACATACTCCTCAGCTCTTTTACATTTTTTTAATTTGAGACAATATTTCTCTAAATTGCTAAGTCACCTGGACTGAGCTCAAAATTGCAACCCTCCTGCTTTAGCCTTCCAGAGTCCTGGGATTCCAGGAATGTGCCACATAGCCCAGCTTCGATACCACACTCTTGAAAGTTTCAGGTACCCATGGTCAGTGTCAGTCTGAAAATATTAAATGGAAAGTTCTAGATATAAACAATTCACAAGGTTTTTGTTTGTTGTTTATTTGAGACAGGATCTTGCTTTGTAGTGCAGGCTGGCCTAGAGCTCACTAGGTAATGCAGGCTGACCTTGAACTTGTTGCGATCCTTCTGACCCAACTTCCCAAGTGCTGGGATTATAGGTGTGCACTACCATGCCTGGCCACAAGTTTTAAATTTTACACTGTTCTGAGAATTGTGATGAAAGTGTTGAAATATTGTGCTGTCCTACTAAACCCACCTGGGATGTAAATCATCACTTTGCTTAGAATACCCACATTATGCATACTACTACCCATTAGTCTCTTTTATTTACACGTGTTTGTCTTATTTATTTCACTAGTTAGTATGTTCTCAGGTTGCATCCATTTATTTATAAAAGTCTCCAGTTTATCCTTATTTATGGCTGAGTAGTACTCCAGTGTATAAAAATACCACATCTTTTTTATCCATTCCTTAGTTGATGGGCATTAAGATCTGACTATTATAGACTGTGCTGCTATAAACATGGGTGCACATATACCACTGTGGTATGATGTTTTTAATTCTTTTGGGAAGATACCAAGAAGGGAAATAACTGGGCTGAAAGGGGCCTCCAATCTCAGTTTTTTGAGGAATCTTCACACTGATTTCCACAGTGGTTGCACCAGTCTGCATTCCCACCAATAGTGAAGAAGTGTTCCTTTTTCCCCACAGTCCCTACAGAATTTGCTGTTGCTTGATTTCTTGATGGTAGCCATTCTTTCTGGGGTATCTCAGTGTTGTTTTAATTTGCATTTCTTGAATGACCAGTGATGTTGAACAGTTTTTCACATATTTATTTGCCATTCATATTTCTTCAACTGAGATGTATGTATTCATCTCAGATACCTATTTTTGAATTGGGTCTTCAAATATGGGAAACATTTTTTTTTAGTTCTTTATATATTCTCAATAGTAATCCTCTGTCTGAGGAACAGCTGGCAAACATTTGGATTGTATCTTCACTCTGTTGGTGGTTTCTCTTGCTGTCTTTGCCTCACCAATGTCTTCAAGAGTTTTACCTACTCTATCTCCCAGCAGATTTAATGTTTCTGTTTTAATATTAAGATCTTTGATCCATTCCAATTTTAGTTTGAAACATGGTGAAAGATATGGGAACATTTAATCATTGGCATGTGTAGAGCCAGTTTTTCCAGCATCATTTATTAAAGAGGCTATCTTCCTTCCAGTGAATGTGTTTGGCACCTTTGTCAAAGATAAGGTGGCTTAGTGTGTCTGAAGTTGTTTCTGCATCCTCTAATCTGTTCCATTGATCTTTGGGTCTTTTTTTTGCCAGTATCACACTGTTTTTATCACAGCAGCTTTAGAGTATAATTTCAAGTTAGGGATTATGATGTCCCCTGTCTTGTCTTTGTGGTCCAAGATTGCTTTCTATTCTAGGGCTCTTCTGGTTCCAGATGAATTTTAGAATTGTTTTCTCTAATTCTGTGAGACATGCTATTGGAATTTTGATTGGGATTGCATTGAATCTGTATAACAGTTTTGGAAATATGGCCGTTTCCACTATATTGGTTCTTCCTACCCAAGAGCATGGGATACCTCTCCATTTTCTAATATCCTGTTCAATCTCCTTTTCCAGAGTACTGTGGTTGTCAATGTAGAGGTCTTTTACCTCCTTTGTTAGATTGATTCCTAGGTATTTCATTTTTTTGGATGCTATGGTAAAAGGTATTGTTTCTCTGATTTCTCTCTCAGTGAGTTTGTATTCGTCTACAGGAAGGCTATTGATTTTTGAGTACTGACTTTGTAACCAGCTATGTTACTGAATTTGCTTATTAAATCTAGAAGTCTTTTGGTGGGGTTTTTGGGGTCTTCTAAGTAGAGTATCATGTCATCTGCAAATAATGATAGTTTAACTTCTCCCTTTTCTATCTTTATTCCTTTTACTTCTTTCTCTTGTATAATTGCTAAATTTTTAAGGACTGTGTTGAATAAAAGTGGAGACAGTGGGCATCCTTGTCTTGTTCCTGATTTTAGAGTGAAAACTTTCAGTTTTTGTCCATTTAATATGATGTTGGCTGTTGGTTTGTCATAGATGGCTTTTATCAGATTGAGATAAAGACCATCTATTCCAATTTTCTGTAGGGTTTTTTATCATGAATAGGTGCTGGACTTTTTCAAAGCTTTTTCTGCATCTATTGAGATGATCAGGTGATTCTGTCCTTGACTCTGTTAACATGGTGTATTCCATTTAAGGATTTATGTATATTGAACCATCCCTGCATCTCTGGGATGAATCCCACTTAATTATGGTGTACAATCTTCTTGAAGATTTATTGCAGTTTGTTTGCCAGTATCTTTTTGAGGATTTTTGCATCAATGTTCATAGGGAGATTGGCCTGTAATTCTCTTTCTTAGTTGGGTCCTTCTCTGGTTTTGGAATCAGAGCAATGCTTGCTTCCAGGAATGAATTTGGAAGTATTGCTTCCTGTTCAATTTCATTAAAGAGTTTGAGAAGTAGTGGTGGTAGGTTTTCTCTCGCATTAGAGTCTTAATAGCTGTCTTGGTTGTTAGATCAGCTGTTACAGTATTGCAGTGCTTATGTTAAAGTAATCTTTATTTCACTTAGTAATAGGTACAAAGTGCAAGAGTAGTGATGCTGGTGATTCATATATGTCAATGGGAAGCCATGAAGTCATGAAGTGCTTCCTTTAAGTATCATCTTACATTATTACATGGAAGTTAAGTACAGTACAATAACATCTTTAGAGGAACTATATTTGCACAACTTTTATCATATTATTCTAACTGTTCTATTTTGTTATTAGTTATTATTACTCTCTTACTGTTCCCAAGTTTTAAGTCGTTAATTTATCTCATATATATATATATATATATATATATATATATATATAACATAGTATATATAGGATTTAGAACTATTTACAGTTCCAGGTATCTACTCGAAGTCTTGAATGTATCCCCTGTGGATAAAGAGAGACTGTCTATATAGTGATCTTTTAAAGAAGTTTAGGTGGGCCAGGAGTTTGGCTCAGTGCCTTAAGCGCCTGCCCTGGCAGGCGCGAGGTTGTGAGTTCAATCCCTGGTGCCGCAAAAAATAAAATAAAATAAAATAAAAAAATAAAAATAAAAATAAAAATAAAGAAGTTTAGGTGTCATCTTGGTTACTTTTCCCTCGTTGCTGAGACAAAACACCTGACACCCAAAATTAGGGAAGGAAAGGTTTATTTAGCTTACAGTTTTTGGAGGTTTCAGTCCATAATCAACTGGCTCCAAAGAAAGGTGGCACAGGGGCAACACTTCAAGTCAGCAGCCGAGCAAAAGCAGCCAGAGTAGAAGGGGGCCAAGAACAAACCTCTTCTCCTCCCTTATATTGTGCACAAGATACCCCCTCCCTCCAGGGTGGGTGTAGCATTCACAAATCTCCTTGCCTTCCTTTGCACAAGATGAGGATGTTTACAAAGTAAGACCCCTGGTTCCCTGCTGAGTCTCTCAGCTAAACTTCCAACCTTCTCAAATTGACACAATGAATAGGTAACTGCTGGTGCTCTACACCCCAGGATGTAGAGCTGCTGAGTTAATTAAGCTTCTAGACTTCTCAAGTTGACACAATGTATAAACCATAACAGGTGTAAAGAAAAGGAAAGAGAAAAAATTAGAGGGATTATGCAGTTTAGGGAGGGTTCTTTTTGTTTTAAGAAAGAAAAGACTTGCCCATTTGTTCAGACTGAGAGAAGCAGAGGTTAGAGACACAAGAGGAAGGGAGATTCTTTCTTTTTTAATGTGTAAAATAGAACTCATTTTCCCGACAAACTTATATCTCCCTGTGACTTTCCACTCTCAGTAAATAACACTACTACCACTGGGTTGCTCAAATCCCAAATTCAAATGTTACCTTTGAGTAACAGTCCTCCCTTTCTTCCTTTTCTCTCATTCCATTTCAGGAGCAACTGGGAATGTTGGGAGAGAACCTACGTATTCTAATCATCTGAGAACCTCACATTGCTTTCTGAAGCCCTCCCAGAGCAGAATTTTAAGAGCCATGTAAGCACGTAAACATGTTCAAGGGTAACAGTCAATGTTGAAAACAGAGCAGATGCCAACCCTAAATAGCTAACAAAAGTATTTTGTTCAAAATTATTCTTTCCTTGTTGTTAAATTATTTTTCCCCTGCAGGACTAAGGATAAAACCTAAGCACGAGACTTCTACCACTGAGCCACACCCTCAGCCTGGAACTTTTGGTGATTGCAAACAATGTATTGGCTTCAGTGCTATATTTGGAATTAATGATGAGAAGCATCAGCAAAATAGCACAAACTGATACTGGGAGTATATGTAGTCAATCCTTCTTAATAGCAGCTATTAATCCTGGTAGTTTCCTCCCAGTTCTCTGGTAAGGAAGAAAGAGGATTAGGTCCCTAATAAGGAAGGGGAAGGAAGAGGAAGAAATTAGCCTTCCTTTGAAAATCTGCTAGATTTCCAGTGTGTGTGCATGGAATGCCCTCGTTCTGAAGGAGATAGTGGTTTGACCTAAGGGAGGAAGCTGTGGGAATTAAGACCTCTACACTGACCTGCCTCATAGCAGAATTTCTGGGCCTTGGAACTCGTCTTCTGCAGCTCGATAATTCTTTGCTGTGGGGAGTTGTCCTGCGCTGTTGTTTAGCAGTATCTCCGGTTTCTGTCCACTAGATGTCAGTAGCACGTCCTAGCAGCTTTTCCTGGCGGCCATGTTTTGACAACCCCCGCTCCGCCCCCCAAAAAAAGTTTTCAGACCTTGCCAGAGGTTAAAATCATCCCCGATTGAAAACACTGTTTTAGAGGCTCACAGGACAGGGCCAGTTCTGCCCAGGAACCTCTTTAAACCCAGGGAATGATGCTTCCTCAGTTTTGTCTCCCTGCAAAGTCAATGGGAGCCAACCTGATGTGAGTACAAATTCACTGAGGCCAGTTCTAAATCAAAGTCCTTTTCCCATGCACTTTGTACTTTTTTTCTCTCTCTTAGAGATTTGTCTTCCTCTCACTGACATCCTCCGCCCACCCCAGCCCTCTCTCCGCTGTCATCCGAAGCTGTGCCTTGTGTGGCAACAGCATTCTATGTAGGAGCACTAGAGTATGTTTGAATTTTCTGGTGAAATCCAAGCCTTTTTTGCTACTAAACTTTGCTCCAAGCCCTGAGGCTAATCGGCTTTCTCCCCACATGCCTGCTCCCCTGTCATGGTCTTCTTTGTCATAAGGAGATGCCAGTCATACTTGTTAAATTCCATACTTGTTAGAGAACTGTGTTGCAGTCATGTCTCTCTGAAACCAAGAGTGGAAGCCTGGTGTTTTACTTCTAACCCAGTGATTCTCAAATTAAGGATCAGAATTATATAAGTGGGAGTTGCCAGGTTTAGAAAACCAACCCAAAAAATCCACAAAACATTAGCCCAGGATATTCAATTAAATTTGAATATAAATATGTCCCAAACACCAGAAATATTTATGCTAGAATGCATTAATTATTTATTTGGATTTAACTTAACTGAGTGTATTTTATCTGGCAAGCCTACCTGGGGGTTTATTAAAGCATAGATGTCTGTGCCCTTACCCCCAGAGGTTTCCATCTGGCAGTTCTGGATGGAACCTTAGAATCTGTGTATACTGCTTCAGGAACCACACTTTTGAGAACCACTGCCATGCAGGTTAAATAGTGAAAGACAAGGATATTGCCTCTGTGAAGTTTTCCCTTGAAGCAGAAGGGAAGAAAATGACTATAATTTAAAGCAGATGTTCATTATTTAAAGTACTGAACCCCCAATCAGAAATTCATGTGTGGGTATGTTAAATTTTATTCAAAACTATGAATATTGAACAGTAATGAAAAATATATTCTGATAGTTTAGGAAACTGTTCTTACCATTTGCCAAAACCTAGGGTTAGTCATGGTTCAGTTTTGTATAAGTCAATATGAATCTTTCAGTTTATAAACTAAAGGGTTCTTGAGAAGTATAAGATTATCATAACCTTCCCCTTCCCTTCTCTTCCCTTCCCTTCCCTTCCCTTCCCTTCCCCTCCCTTCTCCTTCCTTCCTTCCTTCCTTCCTTCCTTCCTTCCTTCCTGTTTCTTTTAGCGTTTTTGCTAATCATAAAAATAATATATGCTTGCTGAATTTCCAACAAGTATTGTAGAAAGTTATAACTTTGAAAGAAAAATTCTCTATACTCATACCACCAAGAGATAAGGTCTGTGGATTGGTCAGGGTATATTTATATAGAGACCCTTTCCATAGTGCTAATATGTATCACTTTATTTATTTTTTAAACAAAAATTGGATCATACTAAACATATGATTCTGAAAGTTATTTTTTTGATGTTGTTGTTTCATCATAGGATTTGGATATCTTCCTATACCAGTACATATAGACCTAATTTAAGTTAAAATATTTTTTAAAAGGAAACTAATACAAGTTGGGCATGGTGGTGCTTGCTGGTAATCCCAGCTACTCAGCAAGCTGAGGCAGAAGGATGGCAAGTTTGAGGCTACCCTGAGCATTTTAGTAATATCCTGTCTCAAAGTAAAAAGATGAAAAAGAGCTGGGTATGTAGCTCAGTGGTAGAGAGCTCACCTAGCATAAGCGAGGCCTTGGGTTCAATCCCCAGCACTGCCAAAGAAAGAACAACACTAGCAAAGTAATATATCATGAAAAAGCATGTAGTACAAAGTGATTTTTAAGAAGTCACTTGACTCCTCTTTCCTACTTCTAGTTCTACTTTTCAGAGATAATGACTTTACATGATTTCTGGTTTCAATTCTTCTGGTGATTAGCACCATAACTTCAAATAACATGTTTATCCTGCTATTTCCTTGATGCATTAACTTTAGATCTTGCTCACTTATCTTACTTCTCCCACCTCCACTCCCTACTCCCATTTTCAAGTTATATTATTTTTAATGTTTCTATAGAATATCTTTTTTTTTTTTTGAGACAGGATCTTACTATGCTGCCTGGGCTGGTTTCAAACTTGTGTGCTCAAGGGATCCTGTCACCTCAGCCTCCTGATGCTGGGACTACAGACGTGTGTCACTGAATCCAGCCAACCAGCTAATATATATTTTTTTCTTTTCTTTTTTTCCCTTTCCTTTCCTTTCCTTTCTTTTCCTTTCCTTTCCTTTCCTTTCCTTTCCTTTCCTTTCCTTTCCTTTCCTTTCCTTGTTCCCTTCCCTTCCCTTTCCTTTCTCTCCTTCCTTCCTTCTTTCCTTCCTTCCTTTCTTCCTTCATGCTACTGGAGATTGAAACCAGGGTATTATGCATGCTAGGCAAGTGCTCAATCACTGAGCTATAGCCTGAGCCCATTTTCATCCTTTTTTCCCCATGCAGCTTATTTATTGAAGAAATAGCAATTTGACTTGCAGTTTCTCAGTATGGATTTTGTTGATTGTCTCAGCATGATATAGTTTACCATATTCTCTGTACTGTATATTAGTAGTTGGATCTATGGGCTTGATTGGGTTCAGGTTTGAGGTTTTTGGGGAGACCATTTTCTAGATGACTTTGTATTCTCCCATCAGGAGGCACATAATGTTTAGTTGTCTCTTATGTTGTTAACAACCATTTGATGCTCAAAGCCCAGACCCATTTATTCATGAATTTTGTAAAATATTGATACATTAATTCTGTTATTTATCTTTCATTTGCTGGAATAAAGAGAAACATTCTTCTGTTTATTATTTGGCTGCCCAGGGGTATGGTTTGTTAAGGAAAAGCAGTATAAATGCTTGGTTTTTCTCTTTACCATTTTCAAAGTAATGATTTGATTCTCCATTGTTCTAATAATTTCAGCAATTTAAGAAACAGAATCATTATGTACTCATAGATTTAAGCATAATTGATGCTTCAGGTTTACCTTGTACATTTTCTAGCCCAGACCTGCGACCAGTCACTTGTCTAAAATGCCCTGTTTTCTTTTTAGTAGGAAATAGCATTTCAAGACCATTAATTGAATGCTAGCAATACTCATAGCTACTGGACTGATCAGTTTTTTAAAACCTTTTAAGGAGAGATATATGGTACAGTTCATACTGATTTTTTTTCAAATTCATGTTTATAGGATTTTTCTTAACTATCTCACATTTGAATGTAGGATATAGGATATAATATATTTGGAATACCACATAATTACTCATTTGCTTTATACAACATACATAACTGTCTCAGAATGACAGAATAAATAGCAATATCAATACAACCACCACTAAAATGATTACAAAAAACCATGTTTTACTAATCTCTCCACTAGTCCCCCATTTTTAGTGATTATAAACTACTCTCATACTTAGAATCATCACTAAATCTTAGTTCTACAAGTATGCATATTTATTTAGTTTATTTGATACCCACAAAAAATTTTCATGTCTACATATTTCTAGATTTTGTCTTTTGGGAATTTGTTCTGTAGCAGATTCCTTAGTTAGAGGTCACAAGAGCTGTATTTCCTGAGTGGTTTCATGTTGATAATAGCTTGTAACCTCTATTCTTGAAATACTAGTTTGTTAAGGCTGCTAAAAAGCCACAGATTGGGTGACTTAAACAACAAACGTGTTTTCTTGCAGTTTTAGAGGCCAGAAGCCCAAGATCAAGGTTTTGACAGATTTGGTTTACAGATTGGTGCTTCTTGTTCTGTTCTCACATATTATTTCTTCTGATGTCTTTCTGTGTTTAAGCCCCCCCACCGTCTGTCTCTGTCTCTCTCTCTCTGTCACACACACACACTCACACACACCCCTCTGGGGGCCTAGCAATTGCTAGGCAAGTGATCTACATTTCCAGCTCTCCTCATTAGATGCCAGTCATACTGAATTGGGAGTTAGGCCTTAAACATATGACCTTTTTGGGAGTGTGGACACAGTTCAGCTCATAACAGTCAAGCTATATGAAAATCTTTGCCTTACATTTTCTTTTCTGAGTACTATGAATATATTACTTTGCTTTCTTTTGGCATAAAACATTATTTTCTATAATTTTCCTTCCCTTGTCATCTTTGCCTGGATGCGTGTGATTTTTCTTTAAAATGCAGTAACTTAGGCCAGTTGTGGTGAAATACATCTATAAGTTGAGCTACTTGGGAGGCTGATGCAAGAGGATGTCAAGTTCTAGGCATGCCTGGGCAACTTAGCAAGACCTGTCTCAAACTAAAAGCTAAAAAGAACTGAGGATGTAGCTTAGTGGTAAAGCATTTGTCTAGCATATGTAAGGTCATGGTTTTAATCCCCAGGCAAAAAAAAAAAAATCCAGTAGTTTTACTAGGATATAACTTAATGAGTTGATTTTCTCATAAACTGCCTTTTCAATGTGTTGTTTTATGTCTGTGTTACTTCAGGAAAACTTTATTGTTGTCTTTATTTTTGTTGTTTTCTGTTCTCTTGTTTTTGTTTTCTTCTATGTATACTGGATTTTCTTTTTCTTGTAAATGTATCACTTTCTTAGAAATCCTCTTTATTTCTTTATTCTTTTCCTTTTGGATTTAAAGAAATTTTCTTCTTTTCATCTTATAATTTCCTAAAGTCATTTTATACTTTGTGTTTATTTGCTCTTGTGCTCCTAGTTTAGAATTCATTTCTATTTTTTAAAATATCTTTCCTTAGTTCTATTATCTAATTTTGGAGCTTTTTTTCTGATTCTGATTTATGTTGTTCTTTCATATCTTGCATCATTTTCTTAATGTCTTTTTTATTTGTTTAGAAATGAAATACATTTCACCTATTTCTGTCATGTTCTCACTGTCGAGGAGTCTCATTCTCCTTTATTCTCTAATTTCCTTGTAATAAAAGTAACCTTGATTCTTTCTTTTGCTCATTTTTACATGATTCTTTTTTAATTTTAGAAGGTGGGATTCAGAATAAGTTTTAAATTTTATGGCTTTTAGCTCCCTCTTCTGTTACTTTTGTGTAGTTGTCAAAAAATGTAGTCGCTTTCTTCCTCTGATGCCCCAGTGCTATCCTCTCCTTCCACTTTCACTGGGACCTTCTCTAATTGTGCTACTTAGTTTAGATTCTATTCCCAATAGTTTCTTCTCAGTGTGGAGCTTTATCCTCGAATGGAGTTGGCGCTGATTACTTTTGAGCATTTATGAGGCAACGATGCTCCAGCCCCAGATTGTTGTGATGTCTTTAGGTTTTAACTTGTTACTGAAAAATGCAAAACCTTCCCTGCTTTCACCTGCTGCCCTCAGGTTGGCCTTCTCAGTTTTCCAGTCAACAACTTTGGCTATTTAGGGATTCTTTGCTGTCTCTTGCCTCATCGCTTCCCTTTGTTTCCTTTCATACAATGCTACACTTCTTATAGCTATTAATAGTTTCTACCCCTTCCTGTTATGTGGAGTTAGTGGGAATATCTTATTATCTTGCTCTGTACAAATATTGTCCACAATTTTTGGTTTTGCAATAATATTTTCTCTGTTTTATAAAAGAATTGGTGAGAGAATTTAAAAAAGCATGCCTTCCCATCTATTAAGTTGTAATTGCAATATTATATCTCTCATTTTTACATTTAAAAAACAATTTTAAATAAACTTTTGAAGTATTTACATCAAATAAAATGTACTTATTTCACAGGTACAGTTTTTTGGATTTTGACAGATTGATTCATCTGTGTAACCATCATCACTATAGAGAGAATATTTATATCACTCCAGAAACTTCACTTGTGCCCCTTCTTGGTCAGTACTCCCCAACGACAGTCCCTGGTAACCCTTCATCTACTTCCTGCCTTTTCTAGAATGTCCTTTAAGTAGAATCAAACTGCATGTGCTTTTTGTGTCTGAATTCTTTTGTTCAGGATAGTGTTTCTGAGATTCATTCATCTTGTTGCCTGCATCAAAAGTTGGTTCTTTTTAAATGCTAAGTAGTATTCCTTTGCTACCATTTATTGATTTATTCTTCTGTTAATGGATATTTGAGTAGTTTATAATGCTGGGTGCTATGAATAAAGCTGAATATTCTCATACATGTCTTGTGATGGTTATATGCACTCATTTCTGTTGAGTGTTTACCCAGGAATAGAATTTCTGGGTCATAGGATGTGTCTAGCTTTATTACTTTTCCAAAGCAGCCATATTTTGCACTCCTGTCAGTAACTATGAGATTTCAAATGGGAAAGAGGGGTGAAAAAGAGGAAGTAAAAAAGGATCAAGATACAAGGTGTATATATACCAGTACTCCATGATGAATATACTTATGTATTGAATATATTTATTATATATTAAAATATATATTTATTGTGTATATTTTATTATGTATAATAAAAAATTTAAAAACAGTTGAAGTTGTTCCATATCCTTGCCAAAATTTGCATTTTTAATTTGCTTTTGAGGTATGGTCTCATTATGCAGTTCAAGCTGGCTGTGAACTCCCTTTGTAGTCCAGGCTGGCCTCGAAACTGTGGTGATCCTCCTGCTTCAGCCTCCCAAGTGCTGGGATTACAGGCATGAGCCGCCATACCTGCCTTCCACATTTTTTTAAAAATGCAAACTTTTTGACGAGAAAGAATTGTATTTTACTAATTTTTGACAGCTATTTTTTCTTGCAAAATTATTTGTTGGAATTTTTTGAAGCCTAAGTTAAGAGTATTCCTTCAGAAAATGGTTGTGTATGGGCAACACTAGTTTCAGGCTAAATAAACTAAACAAAGGTTTTTAGACTACCAGGTGATGGTGTGTATTTTAACTATGAATCTGTCCAAAGACCAGCCTGTTGTTCAATTTCTCAGGGACACATTTCTTTCTTCTACTGTGTTCAAAGCCAAGGAAACCTTTGGGTGGGGTTATTTTCTGGTTTGCTCTGACTGAAAGTTGTAGCCCTTTCAGGATCCAGCTTAGACCTGAAGGTATAGAAAGAACACGTCTAAACGGCATAATCCCAGCACTTGGGAGGAGGATCATCGTGAGTTCAAGGTCAGCCTAAACTACATAGTAAAACCCTCTGTCAAAAAACAAACAAGCAAATGAACAAATAAACAAGCAAACAAAAAAGAAGGCTTCTAACCTTCATTTAGATGGATTTGCTTCTTTTTAGTTACACCTTGATTGGACCCAGGGGTCCATAATATTTTAGCTGAACGTTACCAGGTTTTGAGAATGTTCCCAGGGCAAAAGCAGTTTCAGTATACCACACATTCATATGAATTTCAGTTTATTTATCTTAATAATTCCTTAATAAGTCTTCTGATACTTTAGGTGTCTTGTATTTTATTTAGCCCCTGTAGTGATTTTCTGTGAGAGGATTGGTTCAAATAGTTAGTATACCATGTTATCAGGAATGGAAATCTAGCTTCATATTTCAGTTATTTTCTTGTATAGCTTTTATTTATTCTTTTTTCTGGAGTTTTTAGTTGCCTTTTGTATTTTCTTTTTGAGGAAAAAGAAATGATTTCTGTAAATCATTAATGTTTTCTAGATGTGTGTGTGTGTGTGTGTGTGTGTGTGTGTGTGTGTTGGAAATTGAACTCAGGGTCTTCCCACTGAGATACATTTCTAGTCCTTTTTATTTATTTATTTATTTATTTATTTTATTTTATTTTTTGGTATCAGGGATCGAACTGACAACCTCGCACCTGCCAGGCAGGCACTTATGCCACTGAACTAAATCCCTGGCCCTATTTTTTTGAGACAGGGTCTCACTATGCAGTTCAGGCTGGCCTTGAACTCACATTGTAGTCCAGGCTGGTCTTGAACTCACAATGATCCTCCTGCCTCAGTCTCCTGAGTGCTGGGATTAAAGGCGTGTGCCACCACACCTGGCTCCCTTTTTATTGTTTATGAGACTTGATCTTGGTGAATTGTCCAGAGTGAGCCTGAACTTGTGATCCTCCTGCCTCCGCCTCCTAGAAGGTTGAAATTATAGGCATGTGCCACCATGCCCAGCTAGATTCATTTTCATTATATCCATTGATTGTAATCTATTTCTTCTTATAAATATCTTTTTTTCTGATTGTTTTGCATACATACTTCATAGTTGTCATCCTGGAATTTTGTTTTCCTTACTGGAATTTTGTTTTCCTCACTGGAATTTTGTTTTCCTCACTGGTAAATCTATTACTTCTTGTTTCCCATGTCTTTTTCTTTCTACAATATTCTTTAGTTTTATCAGAGTATATCTTTTTTGAGGGGGCAAGGGTTCTGGAGATTGAACCTAGGACCTTGCACATACTAGGCAAGTGCTGTACCACTAAGCTACATCCCCAGCCCTATTAGAGTATATCTTAAAGTAACATACTAAGAATGAATATGTAGGAGATATTCTTTCAAGTCTTTACATTTCTGATAATATTTTTTCTATTCTTACTTGATTGATAAGTTGGTTGGATTTAAAATTCTAAATTAAAAATAATTTCCTCAGAATTTTAAAGTGTTACTGTATGTGATGGCTCACACCTGTAATCACAGCACTTCGGAGGCCGAGGCAGGAGGATTGCTGTGAGTTTAAGAACAGCCTATGCTATATGGTGAGTTCAAGTCCAGCCTGAACTACATAGTGAGACCTTCCTTCAAAAAACAGACAAAGATAAAAATTCTAGTGTTGTTTGGGCTGGCAGTGTAGCTCAGTGGTTTCAGCATGTGTGAGGTCCTCGGTTCATCTTTCGGCACTACAGAAAAATAATGTTAAAGTGTTCCAACATGGTTTTGCTAATGAGAAACTGATTTTTGTTTCTTCATGGGTAACCTATTTTTTCTGTCTGGAAATTGCTACAATTTTCAATTTTCTCTTTTCCTGATAATGCAAGATGATATAGTGTCTAAGTATAGGTTCTTTTTCCCCATGTTGATCTTAGTAGACCTTTATACTCTTCTGTCCTTTGAGGCATCTCTATTCTCTCTGGTGTTAATTCTACTCGCTCCTGGCATAAATGCTTCATGATGCTGTTTATCTTCATATATCTGGTGATCCTCAGCTGTCTCTTTATATTTAAAAGTGAAAGAAAAATGGTTGACATAGGTTCCTCTACTTTATGCATGTAGGTCCATTTTCTAACTAGGTCTCTCCTTGAATAGGGAGTCTGCCTAAAACATCTATGTAACATCAGTATAACAGGTCAGGGCTTGTGACAAACAACTTTTTCCTTAGACTCGTGTTAGGGAAGCTGTCTTCAGGGTGACAGCTCTCAAATGTCTGCAGATTAAGACAGATTTTCTTTTGTTGTGGGACAACAGCACCTGTATGACCCTTTGTTTTTCTCCAGGAAGTTTATGGTTTGTTTCCATTGTGTTCTTCATTTTTTTTTCTCTTTTATTCATATTGTTGTTCTCCTCATCCTGCCCTCGCTTTCATTATTTCCTTCTTGGCTAGGAGGTAAAGATTTGGTCTACTGTGCTAAATATGGGGCTGATGGGTGGGGGAATAGTCGGGAGCAAGATGGAGGGTTTTGTTTCATTGAGAGGCTTTCTAGTCACCCTGTAGTTTTGAGATTGTTCTTATTTGACCTTGAGGACTTGCTAACTCTGAACTGGAAGCCTCACTGGGATTCTGCTAGACACATTGGTTGTTCCACTCTGTTTTATCAGTTTACATATTTCCAACCTTCCAGAAATTTGTTAAGCCCCCGCTTTTCCCCACTGTTAAGAATATATTTTTAAATTATCATTTGAATGGGTTGTGAAAAGGGGTTTAACAAATTTCATCAAAAATTTTAAGCATGTATCTTTAGTCAGACGTCTTCAATTAGAACTCTCTTATGTTTATAATAGTTCCATGTTAGATCTTTGTGTGAATGTAAGATAGTTTATTAAATACCCAAGTCATGGACATTTGGGCTTTCTGCCAGTTTTTCACTAGTCAAGCAATTCTGCAGTGGTCATCCTTTGTACATAAATTTTGGGGTACCCATTCAAATTCTTTAGGATAAATGAGTAGAAGTAAAATAGGTAGATATGGTCAAATCAGCCTCTTAAAACATTGATCTACTTCACAATCCCACCAGCAATGAATGGGAGTATTTTATCTTCATACCTTCCCAACACTGTTTAAAATTAATCTTTTTCTATCTTTGCCAGTCATATGGGCAAAAATCTGCTTTCCCATTGCTTGAATTTATATTTCATAATTATGAATGAGGTTGAGCATTTTTTCATTAACCAATTTCTTCTGTGAGATGCCTGTTGATATCTTTTACCCATATTTGTCTATTTCTGATGAATTTGAAGGAGTTCATCTTAAATTATGTATCACAATTCTGACTTTGGGTTTATATAATTATAAATTTGCAATATGTAGGAGAAACAAAACTAAATAATCTGTGACTACATGATTTTAAAAAGACTTTAGTGTGATAGTGTGCTTTGCAAAGAAGTGAATTAATTAGTCATGAAGTTTTTCTTGGAGTTTCTTAAGGAATAAATTTGAGGACCAGTTCTGTCCTACTTAGCAATTAGTTAAAGGTGAAGTATATTCCTCTCTCTCTCTCTCTCTCTCTCTCTCTCTCTCTCTCTCCCCCCCTCAACTTCAGAACCTGGTATGTAATAAATACTCATAAATATTTGATGAAAAAATTACTGAGGAAATACACTATTGCCTAATAAATTAGCATTTTTTCCTGAGTATGGTATGCTGATAGACACTCTTCAGGATACAGAGTGTGTTTTGTATTATCTGAAATATCATTGACTAGAAGATGTGTGCTCATTTTGTATGCTGCTATGAAAGAAAAAAAACCCTCCAATTAAATTACAACACAAGACACTTTTAGTATTTGTGCTTTGTAATTATTGAAGCTTCTCCTTAAGGCTTATTTAGAAAAGGATTTTTAACATACATCATTTTTGTGCATATGTTACAAGGAACATTGAAATGAAATAAACTGGTTAAGATATTTCTAAAACATCCTCACAGCTGGAATCTGTTATCTCCAAATTCTTTTTTGATTTAGGCAGCAT
This sequence comes from Dasyprocta punctata, assembly GCA_004363535.1. Classification (NCBI taxonomy): domain Eukaryota; kingdom Metazoa; phylum Chordata; class Mammalia; order Rodentia; family Dasyproctidae; genus Dasyprocta; species Dasyprocta punctata. The sequence continues at coordinate 25,844 of RJWM01013767.1, forward strand.
GTTCTGAGTTTCCCACATAATATTCTTTTTGTCATTAAGAACATTGATGATTTTGAGAGGAGAAAGAAGGTGTTCTTCTGTATCCTTCCATGTTGTCAATACCTACTTGGCAAACTTTTATGCTAGTGCTTTTTTGATCTTACCAGAAGGTGTCAGGCAATGACAACTACAGCACAACTGCTGTCAGGCCAATAGCAACTGTGAAATTCTATAAACTGTAAAATGCATCTCAATTTTCAAAAGTTTAAAAACACGAAATATGCATCTTTGGAGCTACAAAATGCTATCAGACATTGTCATTGTGCTCTTGCTGAGTTCTGCAAGACAATGGTCTTTAGTCAAATTTGATTCTCTCTTTTCCTTCACAAGAATCCTCTGAACTTACTCTTTTTCCATTTGCTTTTTGATGCACTGCATTGTGCGCCCCATCACTCCAGTGGTGGTCTGTTGTCACTCCTTATACGCATTCATTCAACAGTCAGGAAGTGCTAGTTGTCCCTGTGGAAAGAGAAATTAGAAAATTAGGGCTGAATAGTTTCTTAATTCTGCTCTCTTTTATATGGCAAACCATCACATACTTGATGATTTTTTTCTGTGACCCTTGTATGCTTCCTTTTACATTCATTTTATTCAAGACGAGTACATCTAACTTTTTCAGCCAGGTTTCAAGTGACAAGTTCTCCTTGCCTTAAGGAGAACTTGTACTGGAGTACACAGTGGCCCTCCAGAGATGTGGGACTCCTCCTTCTGCATTGGAAATACAATGGAAGCACAGTACTAAAGAAGTCCTTTTATTATTACCAGGTAGGTGCCTTTGGCTCCCATTCCCCACAGATGTTTTTCTGTTTGTTTGTTTGATTGGTTGATTTGTTGGTTGGTTGAGTTTTTTGAGAAAAAGTTTTGCTTTTGTATTCTAGGCTGGCCTCAAACTCAATGCCATCCTCAGCCTCTCAAGTGCTGGAATTACAGGTGCAATCCACTAAGCCCAGCATATAACTGCTCTTTTAAATTTTCTTTCACTTCTCTTCTCCCTGCTCCATCCTTGTTCCTGCCCATTCTGAGGATGTCCTTGTAACCTCTTCCTAAAAAATTGAAGCCAAATACCAGTTCCCTACCTCACAATTTACTTACATGTATGCTCACTTGATCCTTTTTCCCTTCCTCTATGAAAGAATTATCCCTTTACCTGTGCTCAGAGTTCTGGAATCTTCCATCTCTACATGGACAATACTATGAAAGTCTTCTCTTTCTTCTCTCTTCAACCTGTCCATCTCCATCATGTGTTCTTGCCCTTAGCCAATAAACATGCTTTAAAATCCATTCTACAGTGAGAAAGGTATACTTCATTAATTCTGCTATCTTTGGTAAAATTTATTTTCCTCCTCCCCCAAATTAGCTTAATTTAAAACTTTTATCAGCCAGGCATGGTGGTGCACTCCTGTAACGCCAGCACTTGGGAGACTGAGGCAGGAGAATCACCCCAAGTTCAAGGTCGGCTGAGGGTACATAGTGATATAGGAGAAAATATAGCTCCCAACCTCCTAGACCTCAGATACTCTGAGTGTGTGTCTCCTGAAAATGAAGAATAAATTCTAAAGCACAGTGCAAATTAAGAGTAAGAAAGATTTATTGAGAGCTCCTGAGAGACAGGAGGGGACCTGAAAGTGGGTTGCCACCAAGTCATTTCTTTAAGAATGTTTTAGAGTGCAAAATCACGAGGTGCGTACAAAATCATGAAGTGAGCAAAACATGGGTCAAACTATAATCAACCAATAAGATTACAGGTATAATCTCTTAGCTAATATTGATCAAATAGGGAAGCAGGTCATGTAGCAAGGGTACATGTTAAACAAAGGCATTTTGGGGAAGGGATGGGTCTGGATGCTCTGCTCACTCATCTAAGTGATTGAGGTCTATCTGGATTTAATTGACTGGGTGGTACCAATTACAGTATAACCCCAAATTTCCATTTATGCCTTAGGGAATTATATAAGTCTGGCCATTGTGATTTTAATCTCCAGACCTGGACTTGTTCACATGTGCCTCTAGCCATGGTTTTGATGGTTCACATCTTTTGCACTGATTCCCTCGAGGACCCAGCCCTGTCTGACTGCCTATTAATTTCTATGTGATTTAGCTGTCTATAATAATAGCTCAAGTCCAGCCTGAACTGCATAGCAATACCTTGCCTCAAAAACATTTTTTGTCAATATTTCTTTTTGTTTCAAAAATTCAAAAGGTGTAAAAGGACATACAGTGCTAGGAAAAACTTTCCTCTCATTCCTAGTCCAGTAGCAACCATGGTTTTCAGTTTCTTGTGTCCTTTTGTAGCCCAGCCCAGTGTTCTAAGTATCCATTGTACAATAAATAAGCATATCTCCCATGCATTTAGAAAGACATTAGTTAGGTGCTGTTTTTGAAAGAATTGAGAAAAATTGTTATAGGAATAATTTTCTATAGGGCTTTATTCTTTGATTGAGAAAAGCTGTAGAGATAAACTATGCATATGTAAGTAACTACACATGTAATAAATTTCTCCCTTTAAAAGAAATGACCGTTCTCTTTCTCTCTGTTCTGGAGCTTGAACCTAGGGCATTTGAACTGAGCTACATTCCCAGCCCTTTTAATTTTTAGTTTTTAGACAGGGTTTTACTAAGTTGCTAAATTGCTCAAGCTGGCCTAGAACGTGCAATCTTCCTGCCTTAGCCTTCCAGAGTACTGGGATTACAGGCTCATGACACCACACCTGGCTGAAATGGTACATTTCCTATATCCTGCATTGCATTTCTTTTCTGTTAACAATATGTATTAAGGATCTAAATGCCTATATCTCAGACACCAGCCTTTTCTGTGAGTCGGCACCATTCACGGACTTCCAGGGAAAAGAACAAGATGTCACCAAGAAGCAAGCCCTCCCTGTGAACTGGTGCCATGTGTGGGCCTTTGAGGGGGGAGCCAGATGCCAGCCTTTTCCAGTGAGTCAGCACCATTCGCGAACTGTGAGGGAAGAGAACAAGAAATCAACAAGAAGCAAGCCCTCCCGGCAAATCAGCACCATGTGTGGGCTGCTGGGGAGAGAGCCAGATGCCAGCCACTTCTGGTGCACAGGCTGGAAACAGAAAGAGCCAACTCCCCCACTCCTACTGTAAGAGACTGGCTGATCTGGAGAAACACAGGCTGTGATGATGGCTATTGAGGTGGAATACAATTTATTTATTTATTTATTTATTCATTTATCTTTGGTACTGGGGATTGAACTCACAACCTTGCACCTGCCAGGCAGGCACTTACACCACTGAGCTAAGTCCCTGGCCCTATTTTTTAAGACAGGGTCTCACTATGCAGTTCAGGCTGGCCTTGAACTCACTTTGTAGCCCAGGTTGGTCTCGAACTAACAATGATCCTCCTGCCTCAGCCTCCTGGAGTGCTGGGATTAAAGGAGTGCACCACCATACCCTGCTTGGAATACAATTTAATGCTTGTGGGGTTTAGTGTTTCACTGACTTTGCAGGCCTAAAGTCAGTGATCTGATTATCTATTCAGAGGATAGCAGTACACAGTGTGGTATCTATGGGGGATCTCCTTCCGAGGGTGGTGGCCATTACTGATTCCCTATTGTCTTGTTTTGAAGTCCTGTATCACTTTCATTGTTTTGTTGGGTTGGGTTTTGTTCTATTTTGCTTTGTTTGATTTTATTGCATCTGATAGCATGGGCAGCTATTTCAATGATAGCAAGAAATATTATGGTAGCCATTTTGGATTGATTATTATTATCTTGTTTTGAAGTCCTTTATTGCATTCATTGTTTTGTTTTTATTGGTTCTATTCTGTTCTGTTTTGTTTGATTTTTACTATGTCTGAAGGTATCTGCAGCTATTTTGAAGACAGCAGGAGGCATTATGGTAACCATTGTTGATTTCCTATTGTTTTGAAGCTCTGTGTCACTTACACTGGATTGTTTTGATTGACCTTGTTCTGTTTTATTTTGCTTGGTTTTATTCTCTTTAAAATAAAAAGTAAAAAACATCCATATCTACATCTATCTATTGAGTATCTCCAAACCCAAAGTGTTCTTTCGTTTAAAAAAATTCATCTGTATCTTTTAATATTTTTATTGGGTTATAATTCACACATTATGAACTTGCCCATTTAAAGTATACAATTGTCTGTATCTTTAGTAATTTTTAGTATACTCATAGATAGATACAACATTCATAACAATCTATTTTAGAACACTTATCACCTCAAAAAAACCCTCATACCCATTTTCAATTACCTCTCCATTCTTTCCAACCCTTCCAGCCCCTAGCAGCCACTAAATCTACTTTTTATCTCTATATAGTCGCCTATTCTGGACAAGTCATATAAATAGAATCATATTTAGGCCAGGAGATTAAAAAAAAGGCAGACAGGGCAGGCACATGTCCTGAATAAGTAACTTGAGTAAACTGTCAGGGTTGGAGTAGAATGCAAAGGGCAAAGAACAAGTCCCTAAGTAAAACAGAAGGAGCCTTGAAAGATTAAAATGCAAACAAGATAGCCTGCTTTCTGGACATTAAAGGTCTGGCAGTGCAAGTAGCATCCCTGTGTTTTGTCATATGCACTTGTAACACAGAATGTATAGAAGCCCCTAGATTTAAACATCTGAATTTTTTCCACCTTTTGGAATCCCCCCTTCAGGAGGTTTCTTTTGATTCTCCCTAATAAACATGCACCCTGTCATTTGCCATTTTGTACTTGCTTGCTGTTCTGTTGGTTCCTTCTGCTTCATCTCAGAATGAGCACCCAAAGAGGAGCTGCTTGCAATACAGTACAGTGTATGTAGTTTTTTGTGTCTGGCTTCTTCCTCTTAGCAGAAATTTTCAAGGCTTGTGTTGTGCAAAATGTAAGTACTTTATTTCTTTACATTGAATAATTTTGGTTGTAGGGACATACCACATTTTATTTTTCCATTTATCAATTGGTGGTCATCTGGTTGTTTCCATCTTTTGGCTATTATGAATAATGCTGCCATCATTTGAATACAAGTTTTTGTGGATATGTGTTTTCGTTTTTCTTGAGCATATGCTTAGAGGTGAAATTGCTGGATTCTATGATATCGCTATTTTATCGTTTGAGGAACTGTGAAAGTAGTTCCCACAAAGGCCACGCCATTTCATGTTCCTGTCACCACATCTCCATGTGATTATACCATAGTAGTCCTTCCTGTCATCTGTCTTTTTGATCATGGCCATTCTAGTGGGTATGGAGTGATATTTCATCATGGTTTTACTTTGTCATTTCCTGATGGCTGGTGATGTTGAGCATCTTTTCTCATTCTTCTTGGTCATTTGTGCATCTTTGGAGAATTGTCTATTCAGATGCTTTGCCTATTTATTTTTATGGTATGATCCCAGCTTTATTACATTCTTAAAAGCAGCAGTGATTGCCAGGGTTTCATCTGAGAGAGGGGGAGGTGAATAAAAGAACATAGGGGATTTTTAGAGCAGAATAAATATTCCTGTATGATATGACAGTGATGGAAATATCATTATATATTTGTTAAAACTCATAGAAGATACAATATGAACCGTGTATACTTACGTGACTCTGAACTTTAGTCTATAACAATGTATCACTACTGGTTTATCTATTTTAACAAGTGAACCACACTAACACAGCATGTTAATAATCAAGGAAACTGTTGGGCTAGAAGGTTGCATAGAAATTTTGAATTGAGTTTTTTGTAGACCTAAAACTCCTCTAAGATTTGTAAATTTTAAAAAGTTAATCTCTGTGTCTCTGTTTCTCTCTCATTCTCTCTCTCTCTTATAAAACAAAAACCAAAATCTAAGACATAAAACCTGCCAAACCAAGCCAAGCCAAGATAAGACAAAAATTCTTGTAAAATGGTAAAACAACTCCTAGAATCATGGATTATAACTAGTAACTGTTTTCTTTTTTTTTGTAATTTTTATTTTAAAGAGAATAAAACCAAGCAAAACAAAACATAATAAAGCCAATAAAAAAACCAAAAAACAACAAACAAACAAACAAGCAAACAAACAAAAAAGCAGTGTGACACAGGACTTCAAAACAAGATAATAGGAAATCAACAATAATGCCTTCTGTTGTCTTCAAAACAGCTACCCACACCTTCAGAGATAGTAAAAATCAAACAAAACAGAACAGAATAGAACCAATAAAAACAAAACAATGAATGCAATAAAGTACTTCAAAACAAGATAATAATAATTAATCCAAAATGGCTACCATAATATATCTTGTTATCTTTGAAATAGCTGCCCATGCCATCAGATGCAATAAAATCAAACAAGACAAAACAGAATAAAACCCAACCCAACAAAACAGTGAAAACAATATAGGACTTTAAAACAAGACAATAGGGAATTAACAATGGCTACCACCTTCAGAAGGAGATCCCTCATAGATGCTACACTGGGTATTAATCAGACCACTGGCTTTAGGCCTGCAACGACAGTGAAACACTAAACATTACGAACATTAAGTTGTATTCTACCCCAATAGCTATCATCACAGCCTGTGTTTCTCTGGATCAGATGATTGCTTACAGGTTGGGGGTGACCTTGGCTCTTCTTGTCTTCCAACCTGTGTGCCTGAAGGGGCTGGTGTCTTGTTCTCACTGCAGGGGCCCACACATGGCTCCAACTCACAGAGAGGGCTTGGCTTCTTGTTCACTTTGCCTATTTTTAAGTTAGGTTAGCAGGAAAAAAGGGTGCAAACTTTCACATCTCAAGAAAAAAATCGGCTATTTATTGTCTTATTATTTTTATTATGGTAAAATATATGTCACAAAGTTTACCATTTTAACCATTTTTAAGCATACAGTTCTATGGCATTAAGTACATTCACATTGCCATGCAACTATCACCACTGTCCATTTCCAGAACTTTTCATTTTCCTCAGCTGAAACTCTATATCTATTAAATACTAACTCTCTATTCCCTTTTTGCCCCTGCCCCCAGCAGCTGCCATTCTACAAATCTGACTATTTTGCAAACCTCATGTAAGAGGAATCATACAATATTTTACTTTTTCTTACTGGTTGATTTCCCTTGGCATAATATCTTTGGATTTTATCTATGTTGTTGTATGTGCTCATATTTCCCTCCTTTTTAAGGTTGAATAATATTCCATTGTATTTTTATACCACATTTTATTTATCTGCTCATCTGTTAATAAGACAGTTGAGTTACATATCTTTTGGTTTGTTTGACTAGTGTTGCTGTGAACCCAGAGTTAATAACATTTATTTAAGTCCCTGATTTTACTTTGGGTACATTTCAAGAAGTGGGATCGTTGGTGATTGAGTATTTTGGGGCTCTCAATCTGAAGCAGCACAGAGAAAATGAGAGCACGAGAGATAAGGAGGAGGCCTTTAATGCGGAGGGCATGGAAGAGCTTTAGGGCTGGGGAGTGTAGAACCTCTCAACAAGAACAAAGAAGTATAGTTACTTTTATCAGTTTTGGCTGAGGGAGGAGTTTGGGAGGTGGGAAAAATGACATATTAACAGCTGATTTGAAGGAGCACCTGCCTGTGTAAAGCAGGAGACAGAAAGATTTACTGCGGGTGGAGGCTTGGGGGGTTGTGGAGTCTTGGGATTGGAGAGGGCTCGGCGCACGTGCAAAAAGGGAGTGGGAGGATTATCTCTGGAATGAGGAGAACACAGAGGTTACTCTTGGAGAGCTAAGTTGTTTCTCTGGGTCCAGTTGGGCAGATGTCATGTTATAGATAGCTAAGCCCCAGACTAGCAGAATCTATCAGTTGGAGCACATGTAATTCTAGGCTTACATTTTTGAGGAGCCACTTGGCCTGATGTTACACCTCTAATTTGAGCTACTCAGGAGGCCAAGGCAGGTTCACAAGTTTGAGATCATCCTGGACAGCTTAGTGAGATCCTGTCTCAAAGAAAGTGGGGAGAAGATAGGGATACAACTCAGTGATAAAATTACACTCCTAGCCCTTTGGGTTTTCATTGTTGCTATTGTTTGGGGGTAGTTTAAATATTTTAAAGTTTTATCTTTTGATTACAGTCAGTTATTTATTTTTAGCTCTGTAGCTTGTGGTGTTAGTGTCATATCTAAGAATATGTTGCCAGATCCATGGTCATGAAGATTGGTACCTATATTTTATTTTTTTTATTTTTTATTTTATTTTAAAGAGTATATAATGGAGTAAAACCAATCAAAACAAACCAGTGTAAGAGATACAGGACTTCAAAACATTATGAAATCAACAGTAGTTACCATAATGCCTTTTGATGTCTTCAAAATAGCTGCAGAAAACTTCTGACATAGTAAAAATCAAACAGAACAGAATAGAATAGAAACAAAAACAAAACAATGAATATGATAAAAGACTTTAAAACAAGCCAATAGTAACTCCAAAATCGCTACCATAATATATCTTGCTATTCTTGAAATAGCTTCTCCTGCCATGGGATTTAACATAATCAAACAAAACAAAAGAGAATAAAACCCAACCCAACAAAACAATGGAAACAGTATAGGATATCAAAATAAGACCATAGGGAATCAACAATGATTGCAACCCTCAGAAGGAAATCCTCCCTATGTGTCACACTGTTTATTGATATCCTCTGAACCTATGATCAGACCACTGGCCCTAGACTTGCAATGTTAGTGAAACACCAAAGCACCACAGGCATCCAATTGCATTTCACTTTGATAGCTATAATCACAGCCTGTGCTTCTCCGGATGAACTGGATAAGCCAGTCACTTACCAGGGAGAAGGGGGATTGGTACTTCTTGTTTGCCAGCCTGTGGGCCAGAAGAGGGTGGGGTCTGGCTGTTCCCAGTCCGGCTGTGGCCCACACATGGCGCTGGTTCTCAGACTGGGTTTGTTTGCTCTGTGGTCATTGTTCTCTCTAACCCTGATCCATGAATGGTGGGGACTGATGGGGAGAGGCTTGGGTCTAGCTGTTCCCAGTCTGCTGGAGGCCTGTGCATGGTACTGGTTCCCAGACTGGGCTTGTTTGCTGCTGGGCCATTGTTCTCTCTAACCCTGGTCTGCAAATGGCTTCTTTTTTTCTTTTTAACAGTAGAAAGAATTTATTAAGTGAGAGAGAGCTCCTGTCTAAGAGAGACAGAAGGGGGCCCAGAGAGTGGGTTTCTGGTACCCATATTTTCTTATCAAATTTTATATTTTTAGTGTTTAGGTCTTTGATCCATTTCAAGTTAATTTTTGAATATGAAGTAGAGGCTCAAAGTCACTATTTTGGATATAAGTATCTAATTGTCCCAGTACTATTTTTCTTTCTTTTTTTTTTTTTTCTTTTTTTTTTTTGCGGCACCAGGGATCGAACTCACAACTTTGCGCCTGCCAGGGCAGGCGCTTAAGCCACTGAGCCAAACTCCCGGCCCTAGTTTTTTGAGGCAGGGTCGCACTATGTAGCTCAGGCTGGCCTTGTGCTCGCATTGTAGCCCAAGCCGGCCTGGAACTCACAACGCTTCTCCTACCTCAACCTCCTGAGTGCTGGGCTTAAAGGTGTGCGCCACCACGCCCGGCTGTCCCAGTACTATTTGTTTTAGAAAGTTTTTCTCCCACTGCTCTGTCTTGGTACTTGTGATAGTTAACTGTGTCAACTTGATGAAGAATTTCCCAACTAAATTCTCCAGCATAGTCCTGTGTGCATAGTCCTGTGTGTGGTTGAGAGGATTTACTGCAGACAGAAAACCCACCCTAGGTCACCTGAATGATGTAATGGGGAAATGAAGGAAGGCTTGCTTCTGTTTCTTTGGAGGAGCTCTGATTTTTACCTTCACTTTATTTTTTTATTTTATCATTATCATTATTATTATTATTATTATTATTATTATTTTTTTGTGTGTGTGGCACTGGGGATTGAACTCACAACCTTGTGCCTGCCAGACAGGCGCTTAAGCCGCTGAGCCAAACTCCCAGCCCTAGTTTTTTTGAGACAGGGTCGCACTATGTAGCCCAGGTCGGCCTTGTGCTCGCGTTGTAGCCCAAGCCGGCCTCGAACTCACAACGCTTCACCTACCTCAGCCTCCCGAGTGCTGGGATTAAAGGCGTGCACCACCACACCTGGCTTTACCTTCATTGTAGACATTGTCTCCTGGCTTCCAGTGAAGACCTTTCAGCCTCCTGATACAGACTAGCACGGGACACCACAGTGAGATCCAGGCCTTCGACTGGATCCTTCGAATCTCCTGTGTGCAGACAGGCCTTTTGTACTCTTCCACACCTGACTCTGCAGGGGGCCATTGTAAGCCATTCTTGTAAATTCTTATATATTTGTATAGCATGCATTAAATGTGTTTCTCTAGCAAACCCTGATTTATACAGCACTCTTGACAAAAATCAACCCACCACAGATATGTATATTTCTGGACTCTCAATTCTATTCCATTGACATGTATGTCTGCCTTTATGGCAGTTATCACTGTCTTGATTATTGTAGCTCTGCAGTAAGTTTTGAGATTAGAAAATTTTGTTCTTGTTTTTCAAGACTGTTTTGACTATTCTAGAATCCTTAAATTTACATAAAAACTTTAAGATCACCTCTACGGCTTCTATAGAGAAGCCAGCAGAAGGTTTTTTTCCTCTTTTATAAATACATTTTATTTTTAAGACATCTTCATTTATTAGTGCATGTTTGCAGTACATAATGATTACATTTATTTGCAGAATTTGTACATGTGCATAACAAATCTTAATCTTTTCTTGTTCCCTCCCTTCCCATCCTTCTCTGATCCATAGATCAATTTGGACAGTATTGCTACCCTAACAGTATTAAGACTCTGATCTATCAAATGTACTATCTTTCCATTTATCTAGATCTTTAATTTTTTTCACTAATGTTTTATAGTTTTCAGAGTAAACGTTTTACACTTTTTCTTTTCTTTTCTTTGGGGGGGGTGATACTAGGGATTGAAATCAAGGACTTGTACATGCTAGGCAAGTATTTTACCATTGAGCTGCATCCCTACCCCCTTTTAAATTTTAATTATTTTTATTAGTACATATTTGCAGTACACAATGATTACACTCATCATGAATTATCAGGAGCTTGCCAAGCTCCTGATCTTATAGACAAGCATATGGAAAAGAATTAAATAAAGGCAAAATGCAATATGGTTTGTGGGAAGTCAAGGAAAGTCAGAACTCTCTAGGAGCTAAGATAAAGACTCCTCTGGACTGTCCGTATTTATTGGGTTCTTTATAATTCAGGGGGATGCAGGAAGTAGAGGGCACATCTGAGGCAAAAACCCATGCAAACAAGCAGGCCTTGAGAAGTTAAAGCAAAGATATTCTAGGCAGTAAATTCTGCTAATTAATCGAACTGTCCTATTTCTAAGGTTGGCAGCTTATTGCTCTTGAATTGGAGAGCCCTATGGTCAGCAGTTTAACCCTTACACAGCCTGGTCTCCAACAGTGAGGGAGTTTGTACATAACACATTTTAATTCTTTTTTGTCCCCTTCTCCTCCCTTTCTTCCCTACTCCTTCCAGCTTTTTCCCCTTCTCATTTTCAAAGGATATCATTTTTTTCAGTTCTCTTTTTCTATTCCTTTTTCTTTTCTCTCCCATCTCACTCCATCTCTTGTTCTCTTTCCAATTTGAAAAACATCTCCTGCTTCTTATTATTGTTTACTTTGCTCTTTATTTATATTTTGGGTTTTGCATCTAAGAGAAACCATACAATATTCAAGCTTGTGTGTCTGATTTATTTCACTTAACATTATGGCCTTGAGATACATCCATTTACCTATGAATGCCTCAAGCTTATCCTTCTTTATGGCAGAGTACTACTCCATTGTGTGTCAATATCACATTTTTTGTTGTTGTTGTTTTAAGTTTATTGGTACAATTTAGGTATACATAATGACCATATTCATTTTAGGGAATTTGTATCTGTACATGAAATATCTTGATTCCTCTTTCTGTTTTTCCCATTCCCAGCCACTCTTTTCAAACCCCCTCCCCCTTCCTGTTCACAGAGTGTATGCGAATGTCACATTTTCTTTATCTTTTCATTTGTTGATGCATATACATTGTTTCCAAGATTTAGCTATTATAAATTGTGCTGATATAAACATGGATATGCATGTATTGCTCTAATATGATGCCTTCAGTTCTTTTGGGAAGATACCTAGAAGAATAGCTCGGTCAAATGAAACTTCCAGTTTTAGTTTTTTTGAGGAATTTCCAAAGTGGTTGTACTAGCTTCCATTCATACCAGTGGTATACTGTCGAATGGTCCCTTGTTCCTTGCAACCTTGTCAGCATTTGTTATTATTTGATTTCTTCATTATGGCCGTTGTTTCAGGAGTAAGATGGTATTTCAGTATTGTTTCAATTTCCATTTCTCTAATGGTCAGTGATGTTGAACATTTTTTCATATATTTATTGTTCATCTGTACTTCAAAAAGTGTCTATTCATTTCACTTGCTCATTTTGTTGTCCAGGCTGGCTTTGAATTTCCAATCATCCTGTCTCAGCACCCTGAATAATTGGGATTACTAGCATGCTTCACCAAGTCTAGATAGTATTGATATTTTTTAAAAGTACTTTTTGAGAAATGTTCTTTTACTATGCTATGTCTCTGGGCTTCCACTCTGAGATTGGAGTGTAGACAGTGGCTTTCTTTTCTTGGAGAGGTGCACCTATTTTATGAGCAAGAAATTGGGAAGAGCCAGTAGCCTTTGGTCTTATTGATTTGTCAGTGTAGAACATCTGCCCTACAAGCAAGCTGGGGCAATGTCTACTGAGGCTACAACGTTTTTGCCCTAAGTGGAGCCTCTGTCCTATGAGTGGGAGCTGGATTGAGAAAGAGACCCCTTCATATGTTGGCCTTAATTGACAGAAATGTAGCTTTTCCTGCTGAAACTTGATGAGAGTTGACAAGGAATGCTGGAAGCCTGCCTTTCTGGAGTGATACCATGACTCTTGATTGGAACCCAGCAAGAGAAGTCTTGATTTCTTGGTAACATCTGCTTGGAGTGGAGCATACATTATGCTGCACTTGGGAAGGAGGAGGAGGGTGTTGGTCACTGCTCAAGTGTCATAGACTTGTTCTTACAAAATTTAATACATTTTCTTGAATAAATTTTATTCATTTCTTCACTTTAACCAGGTATGAATGTTTTTCTGGGTAACAGATCTGTGGAGTTCCTCACATTGTCATTTGGAAGTGGAACCATATATATATATATATATATATATATATATATATATATATGAATATATATGAATGTATGTTTGTAGTACATAATGTTTAGATTTCTTGTGGGGAATTTGTACATAATGCATCTTAATTCCATTTATTCATCCCCTTTCCCTTTCTGCAAGTCCCTTCCATCCATCTCTTGATTTCCTTCCTTTATTGTACATGTTTGCAGTACATATAATTTACATTTCTTGTGTGGATTTGGTGCATGTGTACAAAACACATCTTAATTCCTTTTTTCATCTCCTTTCCTCCCTTTTTTCCCCCTCCTTCCAACTCTTGAACCCCTTCCCTTTGAGAAAGATTTCCCTACTTCTTATTATTGACCTTTTGTTTTGCTCTTTATTTATACTTTGAGTTTTTCATTTTGCTCTTTATTTATGCGAGTTTTTCATATAACTGCGAGTTTTTCATATAAGAGAAACTACATGATATTTAATCTTGTGTGTCTGTTTTTTTTCACTTAACATAATGGCTTAAAATTCAACCATTCTTCTACAAATGACTCAAGTTTATCTTTCTTTATGGTCGTGTAGTACTCCAGTGTGATACTGAGCATTTCTTCATGTATTTATTGGCCATTTGTATTTCTTCTTCTATGAAGTGTATATTCATTTCACTTGCATATGTGTTCACTGGGTCTCTTATTTTGAGGGGCCTAATTTTTTCAGTTCTTTATATATTCTAGATATTAGCCTTCTGTCTGAGAAATAGCTGGAAATTTTTTTCTACTTTGTAGCTTGTCTTTTCACTCTGTATTTTTGTTTTGTTTCGTCTTGTTTTGTTTTGCTGTGTGGAAGCTTTTTAATGTGATATGATCCCATTTGTTGATTCTCAATACTGTTTTGTGCGCACCTGGAGTTATGTCCAGAATGTTCTTATCTACATCTATGACTTCAAAATTTTTACCTATTTTTTTCTTCCATCTTGTTAAGTGTTTCTGTCTCAGCATTTAGATCTTTGTCCCCTTTTTATTTTATTTTAGTATACGGTGGGAGATGTGGGTCTAGATTCAATCTTCTGCATGTTGATAGCCAGTTTTCCCAACACTATTAAAGAGGGTGTCTTTCTTCTAATGTATGTTTCTAGCCCTTTTGTCAAAGATCAAATAGTTAAATGTGCTTGGGGTTGTTTCTGTGCCCTCTATTCTGTTCACTATACTGTTTTTATCACAGTTTTGCAATATAACTTCAAGTCCAGGACTGTTATGCCTTCTGCTTTGATCTTGGTAACCAAGATTGGTTTTGCTATTCTGAGTCTCTTCTGGTTCCATATGAATTTTAGGATTATTTTTTCCAATTCTGTGTAGAATGTTGGTATTTTGATTGGAATTGTATTATATCTGTAAATCAATTGAAGAAGTATTTTTGACAATAGAGGTTCTGCCTATTAAAGAATGAGGGATATTTTATCATTTTCTGATGTCCTCTTTGATTTCCTTTTTCAGAGTGCTGCAGTTTTCATCATACAGATCTTTCACTTCCTTAGGTTAATTTGTAAGTATTTAATTTTTCTTTGTGCTATTGTAAATGGTATTTTTTCCTAATATCTTTCTCAGTGTATAGGAGCAATGTTGTTTTTTGATATAGTTATTAATTATAAAAGTCTTTGGGGGAGATTTTGGGGTCTCTGATGTAAAGGATAATGTCGTTTGCAACTAATAATTTGATTTCTTTCTCTGTCTTGTCTCTCTCTCCTCTCTCTCTGTCTCTGTCTCTGTCTCTCGCCTAATTGTTCTGGTTAATGTTTTGAGTATTATATTGAACAGGAGTGGTCATAATGGGCATCCTTGTCTTGTTCTTGACTTTACGGGAAAAGTCTTCAGTGTTTTCCCATTTAATATGATGTTGGGAGTAGGTTTGTCATAAATAGCTCTTATCAGCCTGAGATAAGGTCATTTTATAACTATTTCCTTCAGGATTTTTATCACAAAAGAATATTGGATTTTGTCAAAGGCTTTTTCTGCATCTATTGAGATGATCATGTTATTTTTGTGCTTGTTTCTGTTATATAATGCATTACATTTATTGATTTGGGTATGTTGAACCATCTATGTATCCCTCAGTGAAGCGTATATGATTGTGATATATGACCTTTTTGATGATTTGTGGTATTCTGTTTGCCATACCTTGTTCAGAATTTTTTAATACATTTTCATTAATTTCAGAGCTTGTAGTTTTCTTTTTTGGTTGGATCGTTGTCTGGTTTTGGAATCAGGATAACGCTAGCTTTCAGGAATGACTTTTAAAATACTGTTTTCCTTTCAATTTCATTAAAAACTTGAGGAATATGGGTGTTAAAACTTTCCTGATTATTTTTATAGAATTCAGCAATGAACCTTTCCAGAAATGGGGTTTGCTTAGTTGGTAGATTTTTTAATTACTGCTTTAATTTTATTGCCTGTTATTGGATTATTCCAGGATTTTAAATCTTCTTGGTTCAGTTTTGATAATTCATATGTATCTAGGTATCAATTTCTTCTCAATTCTCTACTGTATTGGTATATTTGCAAAGTAGCTGTTAATAAACTCTGATCGCAACAGTGTCCATTGTGATTTCACCTTTTTTGTATCTAATTGCACTGATTTGGCTTTTTTCTACACTTTTTTTGGTTAGATTAGCTAAGGATTTGTCTATTTATTTATTTTTTTGCACTGGGAATTGAACTCATGATCTAATGCTTGCTGGGCAGACACTGTGCCACTGAACCATATCTCTGGCTTGTTTGTCCTTTTGAAGAACCAACTCTTCATCAGACCTTTGTGCTTATTTTTTGGTCTCAATTTCATGAATTTTTGCTCTGATCTTTATAACTTCTTTTCTTGATTTAGAGTTGAGTTTAGATTGCTCTCGTTTTTCTAGAACTTTGGAGTGAATCAGTAGGTTATTTATTTGTGCTTATTCTGTTTTTCTGATGTGGGCATTCACCACTACAACCTTCCCTCTTAGGACTGCTTTCATTCTGTCAAGTCCTGGTATGTTTTACTGATATTATTGCTTAGTCAAAGAAACTGTCTTATTTCTTACTTGATTTCTTCTGTAACCTATTGTTTATTTAATAATGTATTGTTTAGTTTACATACATTTGCATAGTTTCTGTGTTTACTTCTGTCATTTATTTCTAGTTTTATCATACTATGACCTGATAATATGTACAATATAATTTCAATTCTGTACATTTACTAAAGCTTGCAATATTGGCTAATATATGATTTATTTTGGATTTTTGTGCTTGTTTCTGTTACATAATGCATTACATTTATTGATTTAGTTATGTTGGGCAATTTTTTGTTCATTTTAAAATGGAGATGGTAGTCTTATTCTTATTGATTTGTAGCTGCTCTTTGTATGTTAGGAAAATTAGCCCTTTGCCATATAAAATGAAAATTTTTTCATTCATTCAGAATGTCCTTTGGTTTTTAAATTTTATTTTGGGTTTTATCATTTAGAAATTCCTTTATTTCTTTGTGGTCAAGTTTATTAATCTTTTCCTATATGATATAGATTTTGAGAACACTTCAAAGGTATTTCTCCTCTTTGTTCTGAGATAATAAAACTTTCATGAATCATTCTAGTATAGTAATGGTTAGTTGCACTTTCACTTTGTGTATAAATTTTTATCATTTAGAATTCATTTTTTGCATTTATCATAAGATGTGTTATGGATTCAACTTATTTATTTCTGAATAGCTGTTTGATTTCAAGCATAGGGATAACATCTTCATCTCTGTTTCTACAGTTCTAAACATAGTTTGTGGTCTATTATAGGTCACCTATCTGTGTTGTTTGAATGAACAATATGGTACTCTTTGGTATTATCATAATTAGTACCTACCTTATTATGGCAGACATATCCTACGCTGACCCTCAAGAAATCAGACCTTCTAAAATCTCCTTTGTAGTGCATATGGAATTTATGACTTGCTTTTTATTTGAAGAGTATGGCAAAGGTGATAGAATTTCCCTCCTTTGATTAATTTACGTTAAATGGCAATAGGATGTCACTTTCCTGATTATATTGAAAAGAAGGTCACTACATATTGGTTAAGGGAATGACTCAACAGGAAGAGATAACAATTATAAATATATATGCACCAAACACTGGCACACTTATCTTCAAACAATTCTGAACCTAAAATATCAGATAAATATCTACACAATTATAATGAGGACCTCAATATGCCACTATCACAAATAGACATCATCACCTAGATGAAACATCAACCAAATCTTTGAACAACTGTATTTAATATATATCTACAGAGTGTTCCATCCAACGCATTCTTTTCAGTGTATTTAATAATACACAGGAACTTTCTCCAAAATATAATACATACTAGCCAATAAAGCATGCTTAAATAAGTACAAAACAGTCTAAATTATCCTGTGCATATTATCAGATCATAGTGGAATGAAACTAAAACTGAATGTCAAAAGAAATCACAGAAATTATACAAGCACATGAAAATTAAACAGTATATTCTTGAATAACCAATGAGTCACAGAATAAATCAAGAAAGAAATTAGTTCCTAGAATCAAACGATAATGCCAGTACAATTTACCAGAACCTATGGGACATAATGATAGTAGTCCTAAGTTTATAAGTGAATGTCCTCATCAGAAACACAGAGTAAAGCAAAATAAAAAACCTAATGATATACCTCAAGGTCTTAGAAAAACAAGAGCAATCCAAATCCAAAGCTAGTAAAAGCAAAGAAATTGTAAAGACCAGAGGAGAAATCAATGAAATTGAGACTAAAAATGCAATATAAAGAATCAATGAGTTGAAGAGCTGGTTCACTGGAAGAACAAAAAAAAAATGGATAAAACTTTAGTCAATCTTACCAAAAAAAGGAAAGGAAAGGTCCATATTAATGCAAGTAGAAAAGAAAAAGGTGAACTCACAGCAGACACTGCCAAAATCTAGTGAAGATTATTAATAAGTACCTTGCAAATCTGTACTTTGAAAAATTGGACAGTTCAGAAGAAATGAATAGATTCTGAGATACATATACATTACCAAGACTGAGCCAAGGAGATATAAAAGCCCTGAATAATCAAGTGCCATAGCAGGCAATGAAACTGAACCCACAATAAAAAAGTTACCAACTAAGAAAAGTCCAGAACCTGATGGATTTATCACTGAATTATGCAAGAACTTCAAGGAAGATTTAATGTGAATAATCCTCAAACTCCTTAATGAAATTGAAAGGGGAGGAGCACTGCCAAACTCAACAGCATTACCTTGATTCCAAAATCAGACAAAGACTGAAATAAAAAATAACACTACAGGTCAATTCCTTTAATGAACATAGATACAAAATTCCTCAATAAAATACTGGCAAACAGAATGCTACAAATCACTAAAAAGATCATATATCATGACGAAGTAGGCTTCATCCCAGGGAAGCAAGGATGGTTCAACATATGTAAATCAATAAATGTATTATGTCATATAAACAGAAGAAAGATGAAATTCAGATTATCATCTCAATAGCTGCAAAAGCCTTCGACAAAATCCAACATCCATTCATGTTAAAAACCCGGAAGAAAATAGGTACAGAAGAACCTTATCTTAATCGAATAAAAGCACCTATGCAAAACCTACAGCCAACATCATATTAAATGAGTAAAAGCTGAAAGTTCTCCCTCTAAAATCAGAAAGGGTATCCACTATCACTACTTCTGTATAATATAGTACTCAAAAACATTAATAAAAGCAATCAAGCAAGAGAAAGAAATAAAACAGATATGCATAGGACAAGAAGAAGTCAAGCTAACCTTATTTACGGAGGACATGATCCTTTACATAGAAGTCTCCAAAATTCCATCAAAATTGTCCTAGAGTTGGGTGTGGTGGTGCATGCTTGTAATCCCAGCACTTGGAAGGCTGAGGTAGAAGTGTCTCAATGAGTTCAAGGCCAGCCTGGGCTACATAGTGAGTTGAAGGCCAGTCTATACTACACTGAAAGACCTTTCTCAAAAAACAAACAAACAAACAAAAGTCTCCTATAACTAATAAAGTATTTCAGTAAGGTAGCAATATCATTTCTGTTCACCAGTAATAAGCTCACCAAGAAAGAATGTGAAAAAACCATACTGTTCCTAATAGCCTTGAGAAAAAGTAAATACTTAGGAATGAACCTAACAAAGGAAGTGAGAGACCTCTGTAATGAACACTACAGTACTCTGAAAAAGGAAATTGAAGTAGATATCAGAAAATGGAAAGAAGAGACATCCTGTTTCTGAATAGGCAGAACTAATATTGTCAAAATGATCATACTTCCCAAACTGATAGGTAGATTTACTACATTCACAATGAAAATGCCAACACCATATCTCATAGAACTAGAGAAAACTGCCCTATAATACATTTGGAACCGGGAAAGCAATTCTGGCAACAAGAACAAAGCAGGAGGCTTCAGAACTCTGGTTTTCAAGTTATATTACAAAGCTACAGTGATAAAAGCAGCATGGTACTGTCTCAAAAACAGACATGTGGATCAATGGAATAGAACAGAGGATGCAAAAATAAACCCTAGGCACATTCTGCTATCTGATCTTTGACAAAGGCAGGAATATAGCTTCTTTAACAAATGGTGCTGGGAAGACTTGCTATCCATATGCAGAAAATTTAATCTAGATCCATATCTCTCACCATGTACTAAACTAAAATAAAAATGGATCAAAGATCTAAATGTTATAAAAAGATCTAAATGTTAAAAGAGAAGTAATGTACTGGAAGGTAAAATAGGCAAAACTCTTGATGACATAAGCATAAGCAAGGACACTCTGAACAGAACCCTAATTGCACAAGAAATATGTCAAGAATCAACAAATGAGATAATTTCAAATTAAAAGCCTTCTGCACAGAAAAGGAAATAGAATGAAGAGACAACCTATGCAATGGATAAAAGGTTTTGTCAGCTATAACTGAGGTAGAAGACTAATATCTAGAATATATAAACAACTCAAAAACTCACATTCCCTAAAATAAAACACCAAGTCAAAAGTGGGCAATTGAAATGAATACACACTTCTCAAAAGAAATACAAATGGTCAAAATACATGAAAAAAATGTCAATAATGTTGGCCATGCAAGAAATGCAAATCAAAACAACACTCAGATTCCACCTTCTCCAGAAAGAATACATATCATCAAGAAATCAAATAATAAGAAATGTTTCTGAGGCATTAGTGAAAAAAGAACACTTCTAGATTGTTAGTAGGAATGGAAACTAGTAAAAGCACTATATGTGATGGTTGATTGTGTCAGTTTGAGTAAGAGAAGCTTAACTAAATTGGCTCAGCAATTCCACACCCTAGGGTGGCTTGTTGCCTGGATGGTATAAAGGAGAAATGAAGAACGATGTATCTTCTTCTGCTTCTTTGGAGGAGCTCCAGTCTTCACCTTCACATTGGACATCATCTCCTGGCTTCCAGCATAAATCCTTCAGCCATCTGGTAAAGATTCTTCAGCCTTCCACCGCAGACCCATCAGCCTCCTGATACAGACTCACACGGAACACTGCAGTGAGTACCAGGGCTTTGACTGAATTCTTTGGTCTTCAGTACACAGACAGATCCTCTGCACTCTTCATCATTTGACTCTGTGGCTGGCCATTGCAAGCCAATCTTGTAGATTCTTGTGTATTTGTATATCTTGTGTTATATCTGTTTCTCTAGTAAACACTGACTGACATATTATGGAAATAAGTATGGAGCGAGCTCAAAAAAAAAAAAAAAACTAAAACTAGAAATTTCATTGAATTAGCGATTCCCATTTTATATATCTTTCCAACAGAGTTAAAGGTATCATAATACAGTGATACATGAAAACCCATGTTTATAGCAATGCAGTTCATAGTAGCTAAATCTTGGAAGCAGCCTGTATGTCCATTAACAGATGAGTGAATAAAGATAACTTGGCATATATACAGAATGGAGTACTGTTCTTCCCTAAAGAAGAATGAATGTGAGTCATTTGTGGGAAAACGGGTGCACCTTGAGACCATAATGTTAAGTAAATTAAATTAGACATCCAAGCTTAAATATGACAAGTTTCTCTGGGAGTGCGCCCTCACTACCCGTGCAGAGGATACAGCTCTACCTGGTCCCGTGACTCAGCACAACCCACCAGGGGGAAAACCGGGTCAGCCTCGCAGGACACAGAGGTACTGAGCCCAGCCCAGCCCAGGACCCCAGAGCTGCTCATCAGGGACTGGCCAGCATAGATGCAGAGCCTTGGAGAGCTTGGACTCTGCCCATCAGAGCACAGGGCGCAAGCTCCATTGTTCACAGGTGTGGCCAGCACAGCAGGTCCTAGAGGCTGCGGGCCCACCCAGCTAGGAACAAGGCCCCAGCACTGTAGGCCTGGGACTTGCCCAGGCTTGCCTGGTGCTACAGAGGCTCTGAACTGATTGCAGCCAAACTCAGGGTCCAGGTGGCGCCACACTCCGGGGTACACTCTGCCTAGCCACTTGGGCCGCAGAGGTCTCAGCACCCACCCAGTAAGGAGGAGGCTTCAGCAACACATTCTGGGAGTGCACCCTCACTAGCTGTGAAGAGGATCCAGCTACCAGGTCCTGCGCTCAGTCCTGCGCATTCCCCAGGTCCTGCGACTGAGTGCAATCCACCAGGGGAATGCCAGGTCAGCCTCAAAAGACACAGAGCCACACAGGTCCCAGAAAAAAAGACAAAATGAAAGACCAAGAGGCAGTCTCAATCCCCAGCCCACCGAGAACAAACCCAAGAGACACCAAAAAGGAAGACACTGGGAGTCACACAACTAAACTTTCTGAAATGATAGCAAATGCAGTAAAGAAACAGCTCCATGAAGCTATAGAGAAACTCAAATCAGAAACAAGCTCTCAGCTAAAAAATGAAATGACAATCATTGTGAAAGAAATGTTGTGTGTATCTGAAGAAGAGCAAGATAAAAAAATAGAAGAACATAAGAAAAAGATGGAAACTTTGAGTGAACAATATAAGACACAAATAAAATGCATAAAACAGATTCAAAGGGAAATTCAGGATATGAAAAATTCCATGGAAAGTTTGAAAAACTGCTTGAATGAAGCTGAAGATAGAATCTCAGACCTTGAAGACAGCATGGGAGCTTATGGCCACAACAGAAAAGTTCTCTTAAAAATAGTAAGGAACCAAGAAACCACAATTCAACAAATGCAAGATGATGACAAGAGAAATAACGTAAGATTAATAGGCAAAAATAAAAAAGCAGGGGTCAATAGTAATGACCTGCAAAGACTATTCACAGAAATAATAGCAGAAAACTTTCCAAACATGGGAAGAGAACCTGATATACAGATAAGTGAGTCATACAGTACCACAATTAACCATAAGCAAAATAAATCTTCACCCAGACATATAATACTAAGGGGATCAGAAATACAGCACAAGAACAAAATACTTAAAGTTGTCAGAGAAAAGAAACAGATCACCTATGAAGGAAAGCCTATCAGAATCATGGCAGACTTCTCAACACAAACCTGTAAGTAAAGAAGAGCTTGGAGTGAAGTATTTCAAATCCTGAAAGAAAACAACTTTCAACCCAGATTGATGTACCCTGCAAAACTATGCTTAAAAATTGATGGCGAAATAAGATACTTTCATGACAAAGAAGAACTGAAGAAATTTATGGCCACCAAACCAACACTACAAAGAGTACTGAAAGACAATCTAGAAAGAGACAAAGATAGCTAAAATCTTAAGAACAACAACAAAAGGAAACCACTAAGCAGGACAAATAATTAAACAGAAAATGTACAAAACCAATAACAGAAAGGTATCATGACACGGATGAGCCAGTACATATCAGTCATATCAACCAATGTAAATGGTCTCAACTCACCAATAAAAAGAAACAGACCGGCAGAATGGGTTAAGAGACAAAACCCAACAATATGCTGTGTACAAGAAACACACTTCACTCAAAAGGAAATTCACAGACTAAAAATCAAAGGCTGGAGAACAATACTCCATGCAACAGGAACCCAGAAAAAAACAGGGGTAGCTATTATGTTTGCAGACAATGTGAACTTCAAACCGAAAACGATCAAAAGAGATAAAGAAGGTCACTACATACTTGTTAGGGGAAAACGTCAAGAGGAAGAGATTACAATCATAAATATATATGCACTGAATATGGGAGCACCCAACTATGTAAGACAATTCTTAACAGACATGAAAAACCAAATAAACAATAATACAGTTATAACAGGGACCTTAGCACCCCACCATCACAGAGAGACAGATCAACCAAACAAAAAATCAGCAAAGAAATGACAGAACTGAATCAAACTTGTGAACACATGGACCTAGTAGATGTGTACCGAGTATTCCACCCATCAACATCAGAGTACACATTCTTCTCAGCTGCACATGGGTCATTCTCTAAAATAGATCATATACTGGTGCACAAAACATGCTTAAGTAAATGCAAAGGAACTGAAATAATTCCATACATATTATCTGACAATAGTGCACTAAAATTGGAAATGAATGACAAAAAAACCTACAACTCCATAAACACATGGAAATTAAATAATACTCTCCTTAATAACCAAAGGATCACAGAAGAAGTTAAAGAAGAAATTAACCAATATCTACAATTGAATGAAAATGCAAATACAAATTACCGGAACTCGTGGGACACAATGAAAGCAGTCCTCAGAGGGAAATTTATAGCACTAAACTTCCACATCAGAAAAATGGAAAGAACACACATAAACCTAATGCTACACCTCAAACTTCAAGGAAAAGAAGAACAAATCAAGTCCAAAGCCCAAAGAAGGGAGGAAATTATCAAGATCTGAGCAGAAATTGATGCAATTGAAACTAAGAAAAAAATACAAAGAATTAACGAATCGAAGAGTTGTTTCTTTGAAAGAGTAAATAAAATTGATAAACCCCTAGCCAACCTTATCAAGAAGAGGAAAGAAAAAACTCAGATCCATGCAATAAGAAATGAAAAGGGTGAAATCACTACAGACCCTGTGAAAATGCAGAGGATCATCAATACCTACTTTGAAAACCTTTACTCACATAGATTTAATAGCACAGAAGAAATGGACAGATTCCTAGAAACCTATGAATTACCAAAGCTGAATCAAGAAGATGTAAAGCTGCTGAATAACCCAATTTCATCTAATGAAATTGAAAATGTAATTAGGACCATACCAACAAAGAAAAGCCTGGGTCCTGATGGACTTACCGCTGAATTGTATAAGAAATTTAGGGAAGACTTAATGCCAACACTCCTCAAACTCTTCAATGAATTTGGAAGGGAAGTAAGTCTCCCTAGCTCATCCCTGAAAACAAGTATTACCCTAGTACCAAAACCAGAGAAAGACTCAACCAAAAAAGAAAATTACAGGCCAATCTCCCTAATGAACATAGACGCAAAAATCCTCAATAAAATACTAGCAAATAGAACACAGCAAGTTATTAGAAAGATTATACATCATGATCAAGTGGGATTCATCCCAGGAATGCAGGGATGGTTCAACATATGCAAATCAATAAATGTAATATACTGTATCAACAGGGCCAAGGACAAGAACCACATGATCATCTCAATAGATGCAGAAAAAGCTTTTGACAAAATCCAACACCCATTCATAATCAAAACCCTACCGAAAATCAGACTAGATGGTCTCTACCTCAACCTGATAAAAGCCATATATCATAAACCAACAGCCAACATCTTACTGAATGGACAAAAACTGAAAACTTTCAACCTAAAATCAGGAACAAGACAAGGATGTCCATTATCACCACTCCTATTCAATATAGTTCTGGAAATACTAGCCAGAGCAATTAGACAAGAGAAAGAAATAAAGGGAGTAAGGATAGGAAAGGAAGAAGTGAAATTATCATTATTTGCAGACAATATGACACTCTACATAGAAGACCCCCAAAGATCCATTAGATGACTTCTAGAAGTAATAACCAAATTCAGTAATGTAGCTGGATACAAGGTGAACACTCAAAAATCAATAGCATTCCTGTACACAAACAACAAAGTCATTGTGAGAGAAATAAGGGAAACCACACTCTTCACTATAACATCTAAAAAAATGAAATACTTAGGAATCAATCTAACAAAGGAAGTAAAAGATCTATACAGTGAAAATTGCATTACTCTGAAGAAGGAAATCGAAGAAGATTTCAGAAAATAGAAAGCTATTCCATGTTCATGGATAGGAAGAACAAACATCATGAAAATGGCCATTCTCCCAAAATTATTATACAGATTTAATGCAATCCCAATCAAAATACCACTTGCCTACTTCACAGAACTAGAGAAAGCATTCCTGAAATTCATCTGGAACCAGAAAAGACCTAGAATAGCAAAGGCAATTCTGGGCCACAAAGGGAAGGCAGGAGGCATTACAATCCCCGACTTGAAACTATACTACAAAGCCACTGTGATAAAATCAGCATGGTACTGGAATCAAAACAGACCTGAAGATCAATGGAATAGATTAGAAGATACAGCCACAATGACAAACACACTTAGCCCTCTCATCTTTGACAAAGGGGCCAAACATGTACACTGGAAGACAGATAGCCTCTTTAAGAAACAGTGCTGGAAAAACTGGCTTTCTATATGCTGTAAACTAAAACTAGATCCATGTCTATCACCATGCACTAAGAGAAGGTCAAAATGGATCAAAGATCTGAATATAAAAACAGAGACACTAAACTTGCTAGAAGACAGAGTAGGTAAAAGTCTTCTTGACATAGGAGTAGGCAGAGAGTTCATGAACAAAAATCAAATTGCACGGGAAACACTTCTCAGAATCAACAACTGGGATCTCATCTTAGTAAAAAATTTTTGCTTGTCAAAGTAAATCTCCAACAGAATGAAAAGAAAACCCACGAATTGGGAAAATATCTTAGCCAATTGTCCATCAGACAAAGAACTTCTATCTAAAACATATAAAGAATTAAAAGAAATCAGGCCCCTAAAGTTCAGGGACCCAATCCAAAAATAGGCATCTGAGATGAATACATACTTCTCAGAGAAAGAGATACAAATGGCTAATAAATATATGAAAAAATGTTCAACATCAATGGTCATTCGGGAAATGCAAATTAAAACAACACTGAGATTCCATCTCACTCCAGAAAGAATGGCCAAGATTAAAAAATCAACCAACAACAAATGCTGGAGGGGATGTGGGGAAAAAGGAACTCTTCTCCACTGTTGGTGGGAGTGTAGACTGGTGCAGCCACTGTGGAAGTCAGTGTGGAGATTC